>WTSP01019344.1:27698-102695 GCA_025331215.1 Actenoides lindsayi | reverse complement strand
GTAATGGGGGCAAATGGTTTTAAACTGGACTTGGGAGATTTGTTTTTCATTTGAAACACAAAACCCCCAATAGGGCAACCCCCCCCCCCCCCCCCCCCCCAAACCTAGGGATTTAGAAAAATTAATGTCTGGGTAAATTGAAACCTTAGTTTCTCTGTCCCTCTCTGAAAGGAGGTTGTCCCTTCTTCCGTTAAAAGGGTTAATGACAGCTTTGTCACAGTGATCCCTTGGTCTGGTGAGGTTCTTGGGCCTCAGGAGCTCTGCCACCCTACACCAGCCATGGGGACACAGCCTCAGCTCTCTGGTTCCTGTGTCCTCTCCTTGATTTTTAAAGTAATGCTTTCCATGGGTAAAACTGAGTCCCTAGCCTCAGTGGAAGTTAGGGGAAAGTAAGTGTCACCAGAGTCTTGCGGTACTATCTGATTATCTTAAGATGAACATTTTACTGTGTCTAATACTCAACGTTCATCCTTTTTAAAAACCCAACATTTTTAAGTCCTTGATTTTTAATGTGTCTTTTAAAGTCATAAAAGTAAGAAATTAATGATTAATTTTATACTATGACAAATAATGTCAGAAATAAAGGGCTGGGTGTTTTGTGTAATACGAAAACAGTAACTGTATTTTTAAGTTTGATTTCAAGATGGTAAGAAACAGCTTTCACTATGAGAAAAGAGTTTGCATGTTGCTGTGTATAACAAGGTAATGACCCCACCTGTAGTATGAACCGCTGTTCTGTAAATCTTCATTTATTTACTTGGGTACTGATATAAGAAAAAGGGGTGAAACTTTGTATTGTTCTCTAGCCAAGAGTGATAACATACTCTTTCTGCATAAGCTGCTTCAAAGCTTACTGTTTTTAAATCATGTGGAATTATCACATTATTGACTGTCTCCATGCTCTGAGAAGTTGTCAGTTTTTATGGAGAATTGTCACTCTTCTGAAGTGCATCATTTGAAAACAAAACTATAATTAGGACTCCTTATGTTTTAAATGACATTAGACAACAAAGACAAGTCATTCAAGCTTAAGATTACTTATGTGATATTTTTCAGGTTCTGAATTGGATTTGGCTTCGTGTCTATAATTACACTGCATACATTTTGGGGGTAGAATGTATGCAGGAGTAGAAATTAGTGATGCTTTTGAAAGTTAACCTGCTCCTTCAGAATCAAGTCAATTGAGCTTATTCACATCACAACATTTCTCATGGGAAAATCTAGCAAGTATCTTGACCTATTCTGTCGTTCATCAAGAAAGATAAAAATACGAATCGTTTGAATCATGGGCTGCTTTTCTCTTTGCCATCTACTTCATTAAGAATCAAATGTAATTAAAGAGTAAGCCCGGGTACTACCTCAAGAGTCTGATAATAGGGATTTTGCAATTAACTTCAATGGATGAAGGACTGCAACCCTAATTTCTATTTTTGAAATCAAAAGCCTGGCCCCTTGTCTAATTAAAATGTAGTTCATGACTTAGCTGAGACTGTAAAAATGCATCTGCTTTGAGTGTGGAACTTACTGCTGTTTGCACCCTGAGTGTCTTGAAAATTGCAGTGCCCTACAGAACCCCAAGGCCTGCCTGATTTCTATTGCTTTGCACCTTTTACAGCCATTTACTGGGATTAAATAAAAGGCCAGGCTGGAACCGAACTGCATGCTTTGCGCAGGTATACATGGTTATACATGGTGCTAGGCCTGTGGCAAATCTCAGTATGCTTGGAAGGATTTGTCATGGCCTAATTGCCCTATTCAACTGTAATGGCTTGAACCATCAATATTTGTACATCTGCACTTGAAGAGCCACTGCAGTTGAAGAAAGAAAGATAGCTCCAACTTTTTCTTATTCTGCATTTGCAAAGATGTGAAGCCTGTGGTGCAGCAGCTGCAATAGTGTTAGAGAATCATCTGCTGTGTTACCATGGAGCATGTTGTTGAGCATGCAAGAGCAAGGAAACCTGAGGTGGAGGAAGTAAAGGACTCAACATGTCTCCCTACATTTTTAGTATATTGTCCTCCCCTCCTCTTACCTCTTCTGGCTCCTTATCCCCAGAATAGACCTTCCTTAATCTACTCAAATCACCCTCAATAATTTAAAGCACCATAGTTTATTTTCTCCCCATACCAAAAGACTTACCTTATCTGTTCATGAACTATCAAGTATAGTGCTTGCTGTTTCTCAAGCTACATGCAGTTCTCCTTGTTACTGCACATTCTCGAACAGATAATTGGGAGTTGTTTTCTTCAGTCATTACAGGGGCAAAACCTTTCTCAAATCAGTGGGAGTACTATCAAAATAAGAAAAGACTTCAGGATAGCATGAGATGTCCATTTAATTCCAACTCACATTTAAATTTTGGGTTTTATTGCAACCCTAAAAAGTTGGGCCATATCATTTTATCATTGGGTTCTGAATCAAAGCTTTTACAGTACTTATTTTTGAAAATACTCTCAAATAAATATTGTTTGAGCTTTGAATATATGTGGAGACACTCAACCAAGTGATAATTTCACAATTTACTGGGAACATTTCATGCATTCCTACCTAAAACGTCTGGTCAAGCAGATATTTCCGGTGCAGATTCTGCTATTGTCTCCAGTGAAAATCCCATATGAGAAGTGGATCAAGGCTAATTTGCAGACAGTTTTGTTCCTCTTTTTGTTATAAAATTACTAGAACATGTAAAGCGCTTTCTTAAAAGTATCAGTCAGCTTCATTAATGACAATTAAAAAGCATAAAATGTCACCAGAGCAACAGCAGCACTTATTCAACTGTCAACATACTTTAAAAGATTTAATGCAACCCCTGTGGTTACCCTCAAGGAAAAATAAAGGAACTGAGAACCATTTTCTTTGAGCTCTTGAGCAACAGCAGTACAACTTGTTTTTAAACAATCCCTCATTGTAATGTTAATTTTACCACAGTTAATAAAAAGTTCATTTATTATTTGGGGGACTTTGTGCTGATGACAGTCTAGTAGGCAACAGTTTATGCTCTTTGGTGGTGTCTGTGGAAAGAAAGCTACTTGCAAAATGAAGTAGAGGTAAAGCATTTAAAGAAGAAAAAAAAAAAGAGCATTGAAAAAGAGAGAAGAGAACTATGGTTTGGTTTTTTTAATATGCAGAAATCTTACAGAAGTGTCCTGAGTGTTTACATAGTTGGATAATTTTCAGCAAATTATGGGTCGTATTTTCTCCAAAGTAACTGATTTGTGGCTTTCACAGCTTCACGGATCTTAAATAATACTAATTTATAAAGTGTTGAACACCAACCATGTGAAAATTTTTCCCCTTCAGTTGTCTCACGCTGGGGATCTAAAAACTTAACTTGCTTTTGAATGATGTCAACTGAAAATAAAATTCTGTCTTATCTTTAGTAGTAAGGTTGGGGTTTTTTTGCTTTTGGTCAAATAGACAACTTTTGTTCATAAAGACAAATACCTAATTTACAAATTGAAGTTTTTGGGGGTCATTTTTTACTTCATCTTCTTTGTAAATGGAATCTCTTTTTTTCACTTTCTCCTTTATTTTTTCTCTGTTTTTAAAATAAACGGAGACATAACGTAATTAACTCAGTCCCTAGACAGGTAAGATTTTTTGAATAGGCCACAAGTTAAACATTAAAAGAAATAAAAATTTCAAACAGATATTAAAGGAAGCATTATGTAAAAAGCTTAGTGTTCTTTCTAGAGTTCCACGGGTAGAGGTCCCATATCACAAATGACATTGACTCTGCTTATTTTCACACTCACTCATATTCAGTGGCACTGACTTGGCTTCACTGTCGTTATTGTTGACATGACTGTACAGGAGAGGATAATTTCATATATTGTTTCTGTATTTAAAATTAGATTGTGCCATGTTCTATGACTTCAGTTATGAAAATAATCATTCAATAAAGCTGAAGTCACTGTCAATGTTTGGTCCAGTACTTTGTTTGTCCTCTAAAGTTACTGCAAGAGGTACCCTCGTAGGAGAGCATAAATTAATATATGGTCTTCAAGTTAGTTAATTGTCAGACACCAAATTTAGGAGAAAAGCTTATAAATTTAATCCTACTCTTGGATGAAGAACTCATCCAAATTTTACAAAGTGTATGAAGACTTGAGTGTCTCTTGCACGATAAAAAGTAGATCTGTTATCTAAAAGATGACTTCCTTCCTTTAATCTCTTTCTATTCCCCAACTCAGTCAATTTGACCTGTATCTGAATGATTATTTTTTTTAATTTTTTTTTTAATATGGAAAAATCAAACTTTATCTTAGAACATTTTGACAGATTTGACACATCTTGGCTCTCCCTACTTGTCATAGAAGAAAGCAGCTTATCTTGGCCAATTCCACTGCTCTTTCATTACAATTCTCCCTTGTATTGCCTGTCCAAGGCAAATGCTGAAGTCCTTACACAGGCAGTTATATTGCCATTATTGTAAAACACATCTTCTTTTATGTTTAAAAAAAAGCGAGAAGAGGAAAATGGCATAGACATTTCTAATACCCCATGTTTTTCAGGACTGTTCAAGTACCAGTAACAAGAGCTCCTCTGTGAGGAATTTCCATACTGGATGAGTTCACAGTGCACTTTGATATGTGGTGCTGCACAAGCCTTTTTGTGTATCAGATGTAATTAGTGACGTGACTCTCAATAATTACTTATTTTATTGAAGTGCGTTGACTGAGATCCTGCCATGAATAAATACATAGACCAAGACCTTATCCTGTCATTTGAACCAGACATTTCCTCAACATGTGTATTTTGTTCTTTTTGGTGCTGACTTTTCAGTGTTCTCAATAACACTTTTTAATAAAAAGACTAGGTACTCTTTCTCAGGGAAAGGCCATTGTCATGGGGACACAGTTTGATGATTCACAGTGTGCCTTCTCAGCTCATCTTGCATTCAGATGGCAGTGGCTGCAGCACATCAGGTTAAAAAAAGGCTGTGTGTTTTCCCCTATTCATCCAGTTACAGAGTTGGCATATTATGGATGCAACTGAGGAGTGAAAAATGCTCCATTACCTGCATGTGATGTGGGACCTTCTGTCTTACTGTGAAGTGTGAAAATCAAGTTAAGTGCATATTTCCCATAACTAAGTGAATGATGGAGTTTAATGGAGGGTTTACACTGTCTGTCCTTCCTCCCTTCACTTCACATCTCCATTCTTATTCAATGCAAAGTTGATGCAATTACATTTCCATCATTCCTTCAGCCACCATTGACATGGCTTCTTCCTGGAAGCATAAATTCTGCTTCCTGGTTTACTGAAGCTAAGACTCTAGTATCATAGTGGAAGGAAGATAAGGCGTGATAGCTTTGCCTCTCCCATGAAATCACTCTGGAGCTGGGACCATCATGACCTTCAGAGAATTTAGTTTTTCTTCTTATCCTTGTGAATATAACTATCTCTTGCTCCTTGTGAGGATAGGGTTAATGGGGGTTCTATTTCCTGTCCCTTTCTACATGAGCTAGTTTTGGGATATTCTCAACTGCTACTCTCGCCCAGCAAATAATTCATACAAAGTGAGTGCTACAAAGCTCCTCGGTTACCAAAATTAATAACCCAGATTATACTTAGATTACAGAAAAACAGGATAAATATTTTTAACTAATTATCTTAAAATAATTACTTTATGTTCAAAGACACTGATACATACAGGAGACAACATCTGCTACCATCTTACATCTTACCTACAAGAAACAGTAGCCCATGGTATTTAATCATAATCCAAAAAAAATTTTTTTTATGGAACCACCCATCACATTATCTTGATAGAAAACTCTCTGGGACCGCATTTCACCGGTACACAACTCCAGTGAGTTCAGTCAAGGAGTGCCAGGAAATTCAGCATCTATTAGGAACTCTGTGTGTTGGTAGTGAAAGAAAGTGAATTTCAGCCCTGGTGTGTGAATGCCCTCAAATCACCATGACCTTAGAGTTTGGTCTATAAGCACCTTTCAGAGCTGGGCTATTAATTCTTAATGTGGCCAATTCTTAATTTGGCCACCATATCAGGAGTGTGATACAACATTTTTGATGACATTGGTAATCCTGAGGTTTTTGGGTTGCTTTGGGGTTTGGTTTTTTGTTTTGTTTGTTTTGTTTGTTTGGTTTGTTTGTTTGTTTTGTGGTTTAGCTTGGGTTTTTTTATTTGAGGCTGTAAGTAAATATTTTCTGTAAAACACTCTATTTTTGTGAGGAGTTTTTACTTGTACATATTTCAAGTGCAATTAATGATTTCAGGAAATGCAACAATTAGAAAAAGTTTGAAATTAATACCTAGACTTCTAAGCTACTCTGCTTAATCTTACTCACTGGGGTAAATGATTGCCTCAACAAAATGATCTTCTAGAATGTTGATCAAGAGACATCACAATCACCCTGGATTGCTAAATTGTTAATTTAAATTAAGCTGAACACAGTTTACTTAATTAAAGGCATCACTTTCAACCATTAAGGGCAGCCTGGCATTCTAAAAAAAAGAAAGAGGACTTTGGATTTACATGATAAATTTGTGACATACTAAAATTCACTTCCAGCTATCTATTGTCTTAACTATTATCTCCTTTTAGTATTGCCTTTAAAATTCTTACATTGCTTTGCAAATGCAATTGAAAAAGGTCTTGTAAATAATTCCCTGAGAGTAATAGGCTTTGTCAGTCACCTGTTTTTCTGATCATTTGTTGATTCCTAGAATTTTTTCTTCTTTTGCTTGATACCATTTCCTTTTGCCATTCTTAATGAAAAATACATTTGCTTTATAAACCTTCAAATTATGCAGAATAAATCAGTTTCTGTCACCTCAGAATCAATTAAACTGGGCAAATATTTGGCTTCTTTTAACATCTGTGTAAGTCAGGCTATATCTCTCAGTCTCCCAGCTTAAAGGAGCTGCAGAGTTAGATTTACAGGGATAAGGGAAATATGTGGGGCAAGTGTCTGATCGCTCATTCAGTTCAGTGTCTGGGAATGACAAGGTTCATTTTCTTTCCTTCTCATGTAACAGACCAAGAATGCAAAGTTTTGAACAGCAGAAGGAGAAGAAAAATATCATGGTACATATGCACACAAAACCTAATAGTGTAACAGTAAACAAAGAGGGAAAACCAGTAGGATAGCTGTATTCATAATCCTGCAGTAATTTATTTTTAATGCAAAAAGGCATGTGTATTCAAAACACTGTATCACGCATGCGTCAATATGTACACCTATGTTTTCTGCATTTTGATCCCAAACATTTTAATTCAGTGTGAACCTAAAACAGATACAGAAACTCCTTGAAAACAGCTACTGATCTCAGAAGACAACACTGGAATTTTCCTATCCTCTGCGGAGCCAGAGCCAGACAGGGAATGGAACATGGTGTTTTCCTTGGGGCAAACACTGTGACACACTTCGGCCTTTCTGGAGCATTTCAATGGCACAGGATAGTTTGTAATACATTTAGTTTTTACAGTTCTTAGAAATTCCTCATTATCTGAAATAACCAGTCTGCATGCCTGTCATTGCAGTTTTCTGAGACAGTCTCTGTTAATATGTTGAGTGCTCTTAAAAGGTGTGATATCAAATTAGTATATAAAAATGAGAGCACTTGCAAATTCAAGACTGGTGCTGTCTGTGTTTTTTAATATCAACCAATTAAGATGTTATTTTCAAGGAGAAGTTTGGCATTTTTTCAAAAATTTACTTTTTGCGTCCTGAGAAGGATTTGGTTGGCATGGGGAGCTGATCCCAGGCTTAGACTTTTCGATGGCTTCAACATGAATGCAGCTGGAATTTTTTAAGCTGATTCGGCTAAAAAACCACTTCCTGCCGCTGTTGAAAATAATGCACCATCATTTTTATTTATTTTTTTTTTCCTAAAGCAGACAAACCTACAGCAAAGACAAAAGAGTTTAAAGTCCTCATGAGGTGGTTTTTTTTGTAATTTTCATTTGGGAAATAAAGCTGTGCTTACATGGCTATAAAATATGAAAATGAATATGCCTATAAAGCCATTACCTCTGATTTAATAGCTTACCATCTCTATAGCTTTCCTAAGTCCCTTTAAAAAGAGTAAGGTATCAACCATTCATTTCTCCACCAGAAACCTGTTTTTCTTATGGATACTTGAAAATGTAAGACTTTTTCAAACATACTTTTCAAAACTATAGTAAAAGACTCAAATGTCAGTGATTTTTATTTCAATGGATGTTTCTTCAAAATCCCTCTGTACTAGTTCCCGATCTCAGGTAAACATGTTCTTAAGCTCACACAACCGGCTGAAGAAGTCTGTTCCTAAAGTGACAAACCTGTGTAGAATGGTAAAGTAATTTCAAACTTTCAGACGTGATCAGGTATTTGCACTATCTGCACTATCTGTGACCAGTATTTGCACTAACAGTGTCCAGAAAGTGAAGTAAGGAGAAGACTTACAAACTTGGCCACCATGATTTGGCCCACCAGCCAGGTCCAACAAACAAGCTTTGATCTGGTCCCATCTTTTCCTTTGAGACATGGGAGAATCTTTTCTTGCACCGTTTGTGCTTCCTTAGCTGACAGATTCTTCCTCCCACCTCAGTACCCTGAATATGAACTGTGAGTTCATGAAGCTCTGGCATGGCACTTGCAGAAGGAGACAGAACATGAGTCATAGTGCCCTTGTGTGCATATATGTGACTAGACTACTTAAAGATGTTTCTGTGTCCACTTCAGTAAAAGCAGGCACTGGAGGAGAGGGCCAAGCACCATAATTCAGCATTTACCCAGCAGCTGGGAAGAGCAGACCACCCTGATGCAGGAGCTCTGAAGAGGATTTTATAGAGGAGGGTCATGCCAGCTGAATCAATACTAGAGAAGGTTTCATATCTACTGTGGTAATTCACATAGATGTGTTGGGGGAGTGAAGTAATAAAATTAAATTGTTATTTTTTTATAAAACAGCCTTTCTTGAATTGGATTAGTTTGCAGATACAGGAACATGTCACAAATGATGACTTAATTTCCATTTGCTATTTCAAAAATTTCATTCCAGATTCTCAGGGTGTCATTGCCAAAGAACTTCTGCTTGTAAGAGCATTCCAGATACATCCAGCACTGGGGTACAATAATGAAATCCATCTTTATTACTATTATTGCTATATTTGCGCTTCTATTGAGTGTGGTTTTATTGGTATTGGTATTTTGGTAGTGGTATTGGTATTGGAATCAGATGTTTAATGCTGGTAATGAGGAAACCTGTCCTTTTCCTTCTATACTCAGTTCCTCTTTTATCTTGTCCTTAAAGAGGTGAAAGAAGTCTGCCTAGACTTGTCCTGCAGGCAAGCAGCTGAGTTTTTTCTTTTCATTCTGCCTGGTGACTGTGAAGGAGCTTTGCTGTAAGATTATTCACTTTCTACAGATGAGGGGACAGTGTCATTAGGAGGGGTTTATGGCTTTCTTATGGCTGTTGAAAGCTTCCCTAGTCACCTGGAGAAAACTGCCTTTCAGATCAGGCTGGATGTTAGAGAAAACAGCTAACATCTAAGATGACCTAAACTTGAGATTGTGTATAACATCTATAAACCACAGCACTCTGAATAAACAAGGTGGCCACTAACTGTTTACTGTTCCCTTTGGTTATTTTTCCTGTTCTGTGTGTGTCCTTGATAGCATCAACCTGTTTGCTGAGCAGTTGAAAATGAGTTTTGTTCGAAGTGGGTCTAATTCTTGGTTTAGGTATGAGTCCTATGTAGAATTTTGTGAGAGCAAAATAGCAGATTGTGGGACATTTTTTCTCTAAAGGGCCCATTCAAGAAACTGTTCCTCTGTGGAGAGTGAGCGGATGATATAGCAGACACCAAGGGGTGAAAGGGTCCTGTGGACATTACTCGCAGGCACAAGGAGTTACTTTACCCCAGCTCATGTTATATGAGACCATTCATCTATAACATCTGCTCTAGAGGTCATCTCCAGCTCCTTTGAAGCTGACTTCATGTCTGATACCATATCTTCTCATATTGAAGAAACTACAGATGTGTATTCTCTTTGGACTCGGGAGGCAAAATATTAATTTTCTACACAGGAATTGAGCATGGTTCTGGTAAACTGTGTAATTTGTGCATTAAAGTTTTATGCAATTAAGCCAGTTTATTTGTTTTTATTTGTGGAGGGAAGAGGTCAGGGAAAGAGATTACTGTGTCCAGTTTGGGGCCCTCTCAGCAGAAGAAGTGCTAGTGAAATGGAAGAAGCCCAGTGAGGGGCCCCTAAGCTGGTATGGGCGCTAGAGCACATGGCAGAGAAAGACAGCCTGAAACAGCTGAGCTTATTCAGCCTGGAGAAGATAAGGCAAAAGATTTAGCAAAAGAAATTCTATTGAGATGATAGGATGTTTTTTCAGTTTCGGTTTGGTTTGGGTTTTTTTTCACCATGAGCATAGTGAGATGTTGAAATGGATTGTACTGGGTGGCAATAGACTCTCCATCACTTCATGTATTGGAAACTCACCTGTACGAGGTATTCTGAAAACTCATCTCACTTCAGTAGCTAGCCCTGTTTTGAGCAGGATTTTGGCCAACAACTTTCACGTGTCCTTTCTAACCTGCATACTTTGTGGTTCTGTGATTTTTATCAGTGTTAAGGAGGTGTGAGTATTAAGACATTGGTATCTATCTTGGCAATGATTCCAGAACAGCATATCTACTCAGGCAGTTCTGAAGAAGAAGGTTAGCTTTTCTCAAGAAGGTCAGAAATCTGACCCAGATGACCTAGCAACCTCTGTCCACAATGGAAGCAATGAACACTCAACATCATGATTTTTTATTTAGATGCCAAATGCAAATTATTGTGCCTAAAGTGTGGCTTTCCAAGTTTGAAACCTTGCATGTTGTGTAAATTTTCTTACAGTTTCATACAATAGATTTCCCTGGTGTGGAAGGGAAAAACAGATGTGTCTGTAGCTGCAAAGCAAAATATAAAAAAATCCTCTTCTAAGGAATGATAAAAATCTTAGCTATGCAGCAATGCATGAAATAATATGGAAACAATATTAGATTATTCTACCTGTATTTTCTGTACATAATTGCCTTTGTTTTCTTGTTTAAGAAAAAGAGATTGTTCTCTTGTTAAACTGAGCTTATTCACAATATGGCTAAATCACTACATATTATGATGGAGTGTGCAGAATATAACTAAGTGTACAGGTGCAGAAATTATTTATTTTTTAAAATTCTATTGATCTCCTTTAATACTAAATTAAAATTAAGGTTAAAATAAATAAGCAGCATTTCTGACCAAATCTCACAGTATGCACTTGGTCTCAGAACAGATATTAGATCTTTATTTACTGTGACATCTGGTTCTAGTTTATTTTCAAAGTTTGTATCTGTACATGTGTATAATATTATATAGAGCAGATAAACCAGATTTCTACAGTACATACTGTGTTTTTGGAGGTACATTTGTCTACTTCTGGACAACTTTTCTGTTATCTGATGTATGGCAGATGTATAGCAGTAAAAGTTTGCAGAAATGATATTAAAATGGCAAAGTCCACAGTAAAAAATTCTAAACTACCTGGCCACATCCTGTTTCATATGCATATCATCCTAAATTTACCCAAGCTATGGTGTTTTCTTTCTTTTCAGTGACTGAGCTTGCATGTTTGAGTTCTGTTGTTTAGTGATAGATGTGCATGCACGTGCACACACACACATGCACAAACACACACACATGCACAACCAGCATACAGAAATCTAGTGATATATGTGCTTCTGAGCTTATTCTTTTCAGTCATGTGGTTGATACTGTATTATTTTGAATATTTGAAAAAGTCATTAGAATCACATTGACTGTTAGGCTGTACAGACTTAGGGCAACTTCCTTTTACCTCTCTGAAAGTCTGTAATAGTCTCTTACTGACATTGTTTTAAAAAAAACATGATATTTTTCCTGTCTTCCATAAAATCACAGAATCATGTGGACTGGAGGGGGCCTTCTGCTAACATCCTGCACAAAGCAAGTCTGATTAGATCGGATTGCTCTGAGACATGTCCGCTTCAGTCTTGAATATCTCCACGGGTGGAAATCCCACTCTTTAATGTTAATGTTCCAGTGACCTCCCAGCAGGACATTGTACACAGCAATAGATTTCCCCTTTTCCTTTGCTTCTTAAAACTGAACAAATCTATTTCTCTTATCTCTCCTTGTATACTGTGTGCTCCAGAAACTTTATTTGTTCTTTGTCTTATTTTTAGTCTTGGGAAGTGATTCTTGCATTCTGATGGTGAGCTTCTCACTTCAGTATCTGCTCACCACCTCCTCACCCCTCTCCAAGCTCATCTCCACATCTAATATGAACAAAGTCTGACTCCATTTGTATTACAATAATTCATCATTCAGCCACTTGAAAACTGAGTAAGATCAAAATCAGGACCATTTACCTGTCTGTGTATGTACATAATGACTATTAAATTGTTTCAGTGATGGAAAAAGGAGGAGTTCATGTGGTCCAGTGGGGTTAGAGACAATTACTGAGGTGTTAATTTATTTTTTTTTTCTGGAGAGTGCGAACCAATGCGAGCATTGTGTCCCATGGAAGTTTTTGAGTATTTCTTGACATTGGGTGTCATGGTATCATGAGGAACTTACTTGCAAGCCATTTTTAGAGAAGTTTTTCTGTAACTCCTGAGGATACGTTTTGATTCCTGCCCATAGCTCAATTCATATAGGCAGTTTAAAAGGCAAAACCTCTGTATCCATTACCAGTTTCCTATTAATTTACAATTTGGGTATTAATTCTTGTCACTAGGGGCAAGCCAAAGCACTGTGTCATTTTGGCAATACCAAAATAGGAGCAAAATAGCATATGTATGAAAAAATAGGGGAAAAAGAATATCTCAATTCACTTCTTTAGACTTTACTTTGTGCAGACAAATTCATTCTCTGTGTGGTAAAGAATAGGTGGATTTTGTCTGTAAAGAGGTATTAATTTTCATTTTATCTGCCTTAATCCTGAGGACATCGGTTCAGATCCCAGAGCCTCTGAAAATATTAGCTTGATGCTTCCATCAACCTTGAAAAGTTCTGTGATTGAAGGCTCTCAGCAGCTGTTATCTACTATAATAAGTGCCAATGATAAGAAAGGCTAGATGAGATGAATATATTTTTGAAGAACAAATAAAACTCTTTTTTTTTTCTAAATTAAGTTAGGAAAAAAAATCCTTTGATAATTTCTTTATTGATAGAAAGTATCAACAAGATTGTGCTTTGATAAAGCAATTGTTCTTTTCCACAAATATTTCTTAGGATTCAAGGGTCACAGTTCATAGCAAAATATGCTGCCTTTGTTTGCCCAGCTGCCACACCTTCTCTGCCTTCTCTCCTCCTGCACATGAAAAAAAGAGGCTGAAAGGAAGGTAAAGGGAATAACAGATTTAGTGCTGCTCTGCTTGTATACCACAATTAACGTAAATGGTGTTACTGGACTAAGACTTTCTGCCTCCATGTACATATCCTACCTGATAGGAATTCTGCACTAGTATTTAGCACCATGAAGAGTTCCTAGTCTGTGAGTGTAGTTTTGACTAGCGAGTGACATGCAACAGTGATCCAGGATGCAAGAATAAGTCTTGCAAGTTTTTTTTATTATGTTTGATTTTGTGGGATTTTTTTACAGTTAGGGTTGCAACAGCTGAAAACTGCTTCTCCAGGATAACCAGGGCATTCTGGGTAGAATGGGCCTTCCAAAAGAAGCAAGAAAAAATGTCAAAACCAAATCTTAAGGAGAAAAAGGACGTGGAAAGGCTGTTTCTTCCAGCTTTCATTCCAAGTTCAATTTTATGGATGTTACACACAAATTAGACTGTGTTACAGAACTTTGTGTTACAAAACCTTATGGTACAAAACTTAAAAAAAAAAATCTGTATTCATGTCTGCGTCTCCATACATTTTGAACAGATGCATTTTAATTTCAAAATGGTCTGCAAAAGTTTATCCACAGCATGTAACTTGAATTGCAGCAATCTTTCTCTGACTTACATTACTTTCCATTAGGTTGTGGCAAAACAAAAGAAAACAACTAAAAAGAAATTTCATTTCAGGGGGAAGGGGAGAACTAGAACAAAGCATAAATCCTTCTGAAGGGCAAAGCTGTTAGTGAACTTTGGAACATGATCATATTTTCCAATAGGTTCAGTATTTCAGTTTGAAAATTGCACATAATCACTCTCCACCCTAAAAGAAGGTGTGTGTTTACAAACACAGTGATACATGACGGTGTTCAATAATTATTTTTTTTACTGTAAGAAAATATTAAATTTTCTAATGGAAGTTGGAATGAAAACAAAATATATTAGAATCAGTTTATATATTTTTACAATTTTTTCTTATGTCCCAATTTCAGCATGAAGCATTTATTCAGTTCAGAGGTTTCAGAGCCCATGGAATTGGGGATCCATTAATGGGACTGCCTTTACAGATCTCAGGACAGACTTGGCAGATCCCTTGGCAATGATGAAGAGGGTACATGTTTGTAGCTGTCCCTTCTTCACTACCCATGCCAGTAACTGCCACTTTGTACTATTTATAGAGACAGAGTTGGTTTGCAGGTTTGTTTTTTCCTTCTTTTCTCTTTAGCCACTACTCCACACAACTGCACCCCAAGCTTTTTGTTGAGGTTTGTCTGGTGGAAGCAAAATTAAAGATTTTTGTGTACTATGCTATCTTACGACAACTGGCAGCAACTGAAATGAGGCACATCAAGCAACTACCACAAAAAGAAATCAGTAATTTACAAGTTCAAACAAAGGTTAAATAAACATACCTTCTCTGTAATTGTACTGTCTCATACAGTTAGTTAATATTTTCACATTTAAGAATATTTAATTGTCCTAATTGAGAGAATATTGCACTACAGTTCAGAAGAGAAGAAGGAATCAAAACCAAAATACTCTCTTTTTCATCAGAGGCTTCTAATGCTTGTGTTAATCAGTGGGAATGATATGGGGGTGGATGGGAAGCAGTAGTTCATTACTGTCTCTCCTCCAGTCAATTAAATTTGTCTCATACCTCAATGTTTAAAGCTGCCTATTATGATAATAATAATAAGATTCTTCTGAAACAGACTGAGAGTAGGACCCTTTCTCCCAGCATCCTTAGAGGAAGGGAAAAAGTAAAACCCAAATTCCTTCCTTACCAGTCTGAGTTTGATCATGCAGAGTCAAAATCAAATAAGGATTTTTCAAAATGAAAATAACAAAATGCCAGCTACGGAGTGTTTTCAATAAAGCAATCTCAGGAGGTTTCATAAGAAACATGAAATACCGAGAACTGTTTAAAAACTTTATAATACTGCTAGTACATATGTGGCCATTTGTGCTAATGCTGCTCCTTTATTCACAGAGGTATTGGAAAAATAACATTTATTAATGACTCTGAGACTTGCAAATACCTGAGTTGTGAGAACCGTGTAAGTACTTAGGGGGAACTGTATGCTCTACAAAAACAAATTCAGATTTCTACAACTGCAGAGTTTTCCTTGCTACTCTGATGTTGACTCCTGTTAATAGAAAGACCTGCTGAATATTAAACAGTGCAACACATGCAATAAATTTACACACATTGCAAAACCCTTGGTCAGAAAGTTGATGATCCTCTGTGTAGATACAAGTTTAATAGATGAAGATCCTATGTGAAATCATAGATCTTCTTATGTAGCAAAGAAGGAGTTCTTGCTTTCTGCACCCTTCCCCCATGCCCAATTTGGCTGCCTTTCAAATAGTATAATTACAGAAGGATTTCATAGAGCTGATCTCTTTAATGTCGTTCTCTTTCTATAAAATCTATTGTTATTTATGTCTAAGCTCCTTAAGAGACAGCATACCATTTTACCAGGCTAAAATGTGCATTGCCCTGACAATTCTTCACACTTACTGTCTTCTCCAATTTGACTCACATTTGCTCCCTTCTGTATCTAGTCCTCTGTCCAAGTTAAAAAGTAAAATAAAGTAGGAGAGATGTTTAGGCCTCTAAAAACATTGCTGAAAAGTTCCTTTTTCTACACGTAAGTGTTCAGAGTATTTCTCACAGAAGAATAGCATAAATTATGGAGATTGCTTCCACAGAACAGTGAATGGTATTGTCAGTTTGCATAGGAAAAAATAATGGGGTTGTAAAGAAATACTATCTACTTTATTAGAGTAAAATTTGACAGCTGGAAAAACAAGGGCAATAGGCTGGCTTCAAGTTTCCATTGATTTTAGCCCCCAACATTCTGAAGACTTCCTTTTTCTGCAAAACCACATTCACACTGCCTACACATGAACACACAATGCTCTTTTGCTTCAAGCCAGAGGCAGATTAAACTTCATTAGGAGAGTAAAGCTTAAGAAAGGTTCAAACTGTAACAGATAGTAATTTGACAAATAAAGAATTAGGATTTGTTTTACTAAAGCTGAAAAATAAAGGCTAGAGTAAGGTTCCCATGGTTGTTTTATACCTTAACCACTGCATAGGTATACAGTCAATTTTCACAGTCTAGCTTGCATACCATGTAAGCCTGGTAGCCACATACCATGGCTTTTTAAATGCACTTAAGCATCCAGCGGGAGCACACGTATCTCTCATTAAATACACAAAAATATGCCTATATTTACCTTAGAGCAAGAATTAAGCACTGGAACAAGAATACATGTTCAAAATATCCTTAGGTAGATGCACTAGTAGCTGAGCTTAAAAAACAACAATACATATTATGTCTGGACAGATTGGATTAGCTTTCTGTAGCAATATTAAATTCTCACCCAAGCATCCTCATAGTTACACACTTTCCCAGGCCTTGCTAGCCCTAGGATAAGGGATGAATCATTACAGTTTAGTGACAGATACCTGTGGTAACTGATGAGCTGTGATTTGAGAACTTAAGTTATTCTCACTGCACTAGCAAACTGTATAATGGCTAACATGCAGTAGCACAAAGTGCTCTAATATTCATACCTGAAACCTTTTTATTAATATATATTCAATGAGCTTCCACAGACAATTTACCAATGAATGATGCTACTTGCCATATGTTATATGCTGGCATGCAAAACATGCTAGATGGTGACTGCATGCAAACAAACATTACAAAGTGAGGGCTAATATAACAAAGGAGTAATGTGCTGAAACATCTGACACAAATATTATGTAACGGACTCCTGGAGTGAAATCCAAAGCCCATGTGGGTTTCCATATTTGCTCTTGAGCCCATGAGGAGAGTTAGGCACCTTAGATTGGAAGCTGAAGCAACCCTGTCTGATAAAGAAATGCTGCCAAAAATCATAGTGCAAAAAATAATGTAGAATGATCTGGACTGAGAAGTATGAAGGGCAGTAGATTAGATATGAGTCCTAGATGCAGTTTCTTGTTTTCATAATTGCAACTTTATTTTACAGTAACTGTTTGCTCTGTAAAACAGGTAAACTTTCTATTAGGAGCAGCCTTTGGGATGGTGGTAGACGGGAGCTGTGCCCAGCTACTGTTCCATTCTTCATATCCACCAGATGATTCCTGTAGCGTACTGATGGGGTACATTAGCTGCCTGGCGACACATTCTTCTCTTTGACTGTGTTCTGCACAGATTAGTCCTCGTAGATTAGCTGCTGTGTTGTATCTCCAAGGCTGGATGTTGGGAAACATCTAATATTGGAAGGCTGCTAACACTTCGGCCTGGCTGTAGGCTGGCTCACAGATGCCAAAACTGAGTTAAATTAGTGTATGTTGCCAGAAGATGCTCCTGTGCTTAGAGATTTTAAGTTCTTGCTGTTATAAGTGCACAAATCTGTCATTTCCATATGCTAGTAATCCCCATACAGACATACAGAGATGCCTGTGTTCTGAATAGATTTAAGCTGTGGTGAATATCTCTTTTAAAACTTCGGTAAGGTTGATTAAATTGTTGTTTGGTGCTTTGTAAGAACAATTTCCTTTATGACTTGAAGGAAACTACTGCACCAAAAGTAACTATAATGATAAAGACTGTTAAATTTGTTTTATAAATTATTTTTACAGGAAAAGAAATGAGATAAAATAAGAGTCAAGGTGAAAGCAGTAAAAAGTCAATAGTAAAAAATACAGCTTTGATATAAGGCATACTTTGTAGTAAATACATATATCAGAACAATCCTGAAGATACTCATTTAAAAACTGTGAAATGCAGGGCAATACGTATTTTTAAATCATTTCTGAAGTGCGTAATTAATAAAAATTGCCCTGTATTTCAATTACAATTTGTGCTGACAGTGAAAAATATAATTTGAAAACACACATTTAGGCTCACTCCCTCTTCTCTCTTCGTCATTCAAGTAGACTTCTCAGCTATGTATGTGGGGGCAGCTTCATTTACCTCTAATGAAATTAATCCAGAAGAGAATTTGACTCTATTTCATTATCTTTGCTTGTTTCTTGAAGCTTTTATGTCTCATTCCCTCAAGCAACAGCATAGATATCTATTCAAGATAATTTTTGCCTCAGGTAAGAAAGATATCTAAATATCTTTCTCTTCCTAATATGTACACATGTATAAACACTTTCTATGCCTTTGTGGGCACACAGGCACAAATTGTCAATGTGAGGTCTCTGTCTTAAAAAATAGACCAAATCAATATTTTAATCCAGTCCTAATGGAAAGATATGTGTTTTAAATGAATATCAGAAATGTTAGATATCTTTAGCTCCTCTAATCTACTTCATTTTAGTGTGAAAATGTTTGCTCCAGCACATTTTTGTAGTGCTTTATCTTGTTCAGTAATGAATGTCCTAAGCACAGAAAGTTTTTTCTGAGCTGTTATTTCAGAAAGAAGAATTATTTTCTAACTAGGGGCCTTTGTTTTCTATTTTGTAACTCCTCGTAACAGTGAATTATACTTTTGTGCACCATCCTAATCCTATCCCATCGGAGTACAGAGCACTCACACAAAACTGTTGTCATGTTGCTTTACAATAATTTTTTGGCTTTGTTTGTCATGCTTTGGTTGGTTGGTCATGTTTTCCTGATCTTCCTTCATAATTTGGTCTCTTCAGTCTATTGAATACTTACAGCATTCCAAACTTGTGCCATTTTTCCCTCATATTACTAATATTGAAGAGTTTAGCAAAGGAGTTCATTTTTCCATGAATAATCTCAGGGTGGTAAAGGGCCGATCTATGATGGGATTCCTCCATGTAGGGTTCAAACTAATGCTAAATACAATTCAGTGCATTTTTGATTTATTTCTTGCAGGTGCATACACTTCCATTGTTCTAATGGTGATTTAATGTGTGCAAATCCGGACTAACTCCTTTGAAGTCAGCAAATATGCATCACTTTCCTAGTTGTGTATTAAGATATTAGATTTGAAATAGTAAAAATATGGTGAGCCAAGTCTATAGGCACAGTAACATACCACCAGTGGCATAGTACTGATAGAGAGCCAAAACTTTGGACAACTGTATTTACATGCTTATGTGCACAGTTTCCTGAAGCTTGTCATTTTTCCATTGACTCACCAGCTGTACAAATGTGTAGGGCTGCACTCTCAGCTTTTTAATATATTGAGGCATATGCCTGTTCTTGCCCTCTAAAGACCACATGTGCAGTAGAAGTGTGAATTAGAGAGTATGTTGTTCTAGAGGTTTTCAGGCTAATTCATCCTAGATTTCACCGTTCAGTTTGACTGGAGATGGAAATCTCAGGTTTTACCTACAAAAAGAAATGATACCTGAACTCATAAACCTGAAGGTCACTCAAGTAATTTCCTTATTGATGCCTGAGACAGGATTACCTTGGCAGGTGTAATGGGGGAGACCCATCGTAAGTTGGATTGCTGGTAAAAGCAGGCAGTGATACTGCATTAGGCTGCTTTTGTCTCAGAGATTTGTCTCCCCACTTCACAGCACTTTGTGACTCTGTTTTTAGGTGTGAAGGCACTCTGCTGTGGTTGTTATATGCAGACGAGCAGAGAGATCCAGATACAGTGTTGTAATACTGGATAATGTAGGATGTAGGAACCAGTTATTTGTTTCTCACTCCTTGAGAAACTGACTGATACTATCAGTATTGCTACCAGTGTTGGAATATTTCAGTGAAAGGAGATTTCATCAGATTTGTTCATCACAAGAGACTTGCTGCCAACTCTGAAGCCTTTCTCTATATATTTTTTCATGTGTATGGGTACATCACTTCAGCTGAGAGCTTCCTTCAAAAGCAGGCTTTTGTCTTGGCCCTATAGACTTGTGCTCTGAACATCCTTGTACTTGACCAACAAGGATATTTAGGTTTGAAGTTTGAACATCCTTGTACTTGACCAACAAGGATATTTAGGTTTGAAGTTTAGTGTGGGCCTCAGGCTTGGTGTAATATTGTTTACTCAAACAATTATCACCAGTGCCAGCACTCCTTATTACACAACTTGAAAATCTGTTGCCTCCTTGACCCCTCTTACAGCATCAAGGTGTATTTCACAGGAAGCAGCCTCTGCATTTATTCATCCTCTTTGCATGCCCTGAAAGAAGATAGTGATGGAAAGGAAATGAAAATGTAGTTCAGCAGTGAAAACTTCATGGCTGTGTGCAATGCTCATGTAAAATCATCTCCTTCTGCCTGTTGTTTTCTATGTAACAAAAAAGTTGCACTGCTTAGGAATTTGTTAAGAAGAAAAAGCTTAGCTGAACCACAGTGCTTTGAGCTGGAGTTAAAAAGGGTGGAGAGAATCAAGCTCTTGGGGGGGAGTGAATGGGCTTTTGTTAAAGAACAGTAGAAACCAAAAAAGACTCACCAAGATGCTCAGGAAAAGCTTGTGTTTTCAATAAAGCTTAAGATATTATTTTTCTAGCAAATGTATACTTGAAAAATAGGACCCAGGTAAATCAAGCTAACAAAATAAATTGAACTTATATGGATTAGTTGATTTTTGTTTTTCATTTTAGGTGTATAAGATGCCTAAAGGCACTTTTAACTTGCATAGGCTTCAAAGGATTGTAAAATCTGTTATATCGCCTATGCAAAATAAGAAGAATTTCTGGTTCGTTCGTTTGCTTTCTTTATGGTTAAATGTCTGTGTGCCATGCAGTAGGAAGCTTTAAAGTTCACAAGTGTTCAGGTATGCAATAGGGAATGGCGTCTAATTAATGATGTTTAATTAATTTCATGCTGCTGCTCTTTAAGTAGAGTAAGTGAATATAGGCTGTACCTTTTGAACCCATTAGCTTTAAGATATGAAAAAAAATTGAAAAAGCATTAAAACAAGTATGAAATAAAATCCAAAATGCTTATATTTTCATTGGAATTGTTAGAATTTTTCCTTGGATTTTAACACAGTTTTTCATTACCTATTGTGAAGAGTTTTTCTATAAATGTGAAAAAACCTGGATGAGAACATTGTGCAGTATTAAGCATCTCAGGAGGCTCTTTGTGGGAGGGCTGTTGAGTAAGCTACAGAAAAGGCATCAAGACCTGTGAGACTTACAGGAAAGCATGATTGTACTACCACTTTACAATGCGGATTAGACATCAGAACTGAAAATAAGACATGAGAAATCAATCCTTCTAATCTTCAGCTACATTTCATGTCATTTTCATCCCTGCCTCTCTCCATTATTACTTTCCAAAATTAAATACAGTGTTTTGAGAAATATTGCTACAGCAACTGTAGTGATCATTCTTCCCAAGGCTGGTTTGATCTTGCACTTCTCACACTTTACACATACTTATGTCTGAACAGTGAACTGGCTTTTACTGGGGTGGTGAATGTTTGGGTAAATCTGACCTTCCCAGCCCACTCTCCATGTCCCTGTGAAAGCAGCATGGCTTCCCACCAGCTGCTGTGACAGGGCAGGACTCCCAGAGCTGCTCTGTGGTGCCACTGCCCATGCCAGGGCTGAGCTCTCTTGACTTCTTGCCCAGATGTCAAAGCTGCCCTGCGAGCCAGTTCAGGGTCATGGCCGCAACTCAGTGCCCGCGGCACAGTGCAGAGCAGCCTGACCAGCTGGAGATGCCACTGCCAGCGGGCAGCTGCGTATCACGCGGTGTATTTTTGGAAGTCTCTGAACTTTACAGTTAAAGATGTGCCAGAAGTAGTTAGGAAAAGTTCAGGAGGCACTGAGCACTTGCGTGCTTGCTTTCTAACCTGCTGGTCTGACAGTGTTAATAAAAGGTAGTTTGATAGTCCTTAACTAAATTTAAGTGGATCAACTTTGCAGCTATAGGTTTGTTTCAGTGGCCTCACATCCAGCAATTACTTCTGCTCATTAAGAAACTCTCACCATTTGTTAAAAGTGATTGAAGTACATTTCCACATTTCTAATAAGGAGAGCTTTAAAGAATATAGTTTTTCCAGGCATTGGAGATTTGCGAAAAGTCCTGGTATAACATGAGCAGAGGGAGCATTAGCACTGCTGCTAATGAGCATGCTGCTGTGGCAGGCTCTGCTCAGCAGCAGAGGGATGAGAGGGAGGCTGCAGAGGAAGAGTGAGAAATGGTGGCAGGAGGAAGGCATAAGTGGACCCTGCTTCAGAATGAACAGACCAGCCGGGGAAGTACTGAGCTGAAGTAAAGTGGGCAAGTTGTTTTGGTTTTGGTTTTGGTTTTAAGAAAAGAAGTAACGAAAAGCTTTGGTTACTCTGTCATGGAGTCTAGTTTAGTTAACCTCAGTGGGACACTTGTCAGCTTCCAAGGAAGGAAGAGCTGTGTATCCATTAAATCATGCTGAAGATTAATAAAAATCTCCTGTTGCTTCAAGTATCTCACATTTTCTTCTTGTAATGCTCCTAAGTATTTCCCATGAGGGACTCATTTGCTTCTCAGAGGATTTAGCATTCCTGTAACAGTTTAGAAACATAACTGTCTTATGATTTGGTATTACAGGAGTATTTTGAAGTGATTTATGGGGGATGGGGGGTGAGAGTTGTGAGGAACAACATGGTGACCACTGTCTTCTCTTAACATGTTTTTTCCTCTCCTCCCATGCACTTTGGTAATTGTGAAGGTCTCAATATGTGCAGCTCTTTCACTGTACCTGTTCCTGCTCTGCCTCCCGCCTTTGTGCCCACTTTCCAGTACTTGGTACTGCTTTGCCTGCCTTTACTTCTTTGTGCCCATGAAGTGGAAGCTCAGAAATCATTAAACCACTAAAATCACTGAAACAATGTAATGCAATGTTTTGCTTCTGCAAGTGTTGAACACTTGTAATGAACTCTGCCTGGAGCAGAACTTTTAAAGCATCTTGGAGTATTGATTTGTGATCTGCCCACCTGTATTTAAACATACCCAATATATGTATTTTTATTTTGTAGATAGTATTTGGCTCTCTGAAAAATAAATGACTGTATTTTTTCTTTTGCTTATTTATTCTGTTTCCCCATATAAGCAAGTCTTTGTCTGGGATGGATAAAAATGTTTGAAGGAGTCTTTGGGTAAAAATAGTTTTCAGTCTAAATATGAAAAGTATTAGTGGGACTAGTTTGCATTGCAGCTTGTCTAGGCTGCTTCTAGGCTATTTTCCTGAAGAAAAGTTTAGTATGGAAGCAAAGCATTTTACTGTGCTGCTAATCTAAATTGAGAGGTAGAAAAAGAAACACTTCCCTACAGTGGTTGTATGTAAGTTCCTGCTCCTTTCAAGGGTCACCTTACAGTAATGATTGGCTGTCCTTAATCATTGCTAAAACAGAATTACTTAATAAATTCTAAATGTTCTTCTAAGCATGTGATCTGAAGTGGGACTTCAACCACTACAGGCTACGACCTACTCCATGGATGTGTACCATATAGGAACTGGTCCTTGACATTTTCTGCCTAATAGCTTCTTTCTCTCTTTATATCAATTTTACAGTTGCCCAAACTGCTTTGAACCCTGTAGTAAGCACTGTTTGCACTAGGTAGTAAAGCTCCAATACACTTAGAAGACTGGAGCTTGCATCCGTGGAGCTAATGCATGACTTGACAGCTTGAATGATGAAACCTTTGTCTTTGGGCTACAATTTGTAAACAATGTTTTCTGTGTATTCATCTAATTATTTTAAGTTTTTGTTTGCTTTATATATTTGGGGTATCTGCCATGAAAAGGACACTACTTAGTATTCAGCATATAGCAAAGTTTGTGAGTGTATTCAGGGAGAAGATTGTGTTTCATCAATGTATCAAAAGTCGGGAGGTTAAAAGAATTTGACACAGCTTTTCTGAGTTCCTCAGTTGGAATCTCTTTGAAATGTTTAACTTTGCCACTTAATATAATCCATTTTACATGTCCAGCCTAAAGAATTTCAATAAATATGACTTTTTATACTTAAACAGATAAATTTAGATACACCCAATACTGATCTAATACATGTGTGGAGGCATTTTATGGGGGAAGATGGAATCTCATTTGAAAAATCATTTCTACTTTATTCTGCCCCATAGCTATTTTCAGGTAGACACTATGCAGACCTTTGATGTGAGCAAAACCAGCTTTCTCTGTGTTCTACCATAAAGCCATTAGCCATTAAGCATTTTGCTGAAAGACTCTTACAGATTGCATGGCTCTCATTTTCTGGCCAGGATCTGTACAGCAGGTGTGTAATTATTATCTTCGTCACATATATTACCTATATATATATATATATGTGTGTCCCTGGTGCTGCCTTTTGATACTTTGTTTTAGCTTAAAATCTAATAGTTTCAATATGATATTGCTATTAATTATAACGCCAGTGCTCATGATTTTCTATCTGTTTAATAAACACAATGGTATACTCAGTTTGAAGCTCATTTGGTCTTAAAAAAGGCCGCTACTAAGAATGAATTATTACTACTTTAAGAATTTTAATACTTAAAAAAAAAGTCACAAATACTCACACCTACTTTTTCCATCTTTTTCCTTTTAGCCATCAACATGTTTTGCCCTGCAGGTCTAACAAACAGCCATATGCTCTCTAGTCTCAAGGGAAGTAGTTCCAGCTTGAAAATCAATATGTCACTACCAGGCTGTGGTAATGGATGCTTACAGCAGCAGGTTTATATAAGCTAATGGTACACTGTGCAACAGCAACTCATTTAGATAAAAGGGTTGCCTAGTCTCATTCACATGTTTGGGGAAGCAAAAGATGAATGTTTGTAAAAGCTAATCAAAATGGTAATTTGTTCAGTGATGAGCAGGCTCTCTATAGTTGATACACTGGAGATTCTACCAAGAAATACATTCAGTGTATACTACTCCTTGTTTGGGGTTTTTTTGTGAGATGTTTCCATATTTGTAGAGTAAAGACTGGCACTACCCTATCATTTGGCCTAAAACAATGTAGTTTAAATTGGGGCTTTTTCTTGCATAAGCATCAAGCCCTCTGGACTTGGATAAGCTGGAAAAAATCTGCAGAAAACCAAAGTTGTAAATATGTGTGTGAAATTCATATCGATTTTTACAAAATACCTACAAATCATCAAGACCTGGATTTAATGTATACTTTGAAAGACAAAGCCTAAGTGAAAGGCCTAAAGTAAGGGTGATTTTTAAAAGAATCCTGCCTTTTTTGTGGTTTGTTGACAATGATAAAAGGTTGCATGGATCACATTCTGTTGACGTAAACAATTTTTATGCCATGTGTACAATGCAAAGCCATTCACAGTGCCATTAGTGACATCCTGCTTGCTTCAGAGAAGAGTTTTCCTTTCTTTTCATATGCTATATGGTAATGCTCAGAGTCTCATTGTTTCTTTCTGTTGCTTGGGACCACCATAATGTATTTTTTTCACCTGAAGTATGTGTTGTAGTTAGCAAAGGCAAGAGCAGTCTTTTGGCTAGAAAACACAATTTCATCAAGTCAAACAAGTTTTGTGTCCTCTTATCATGAATGGTGACTAATAGGATCCCCAGGCTGCCAGGTTAAGCTGGCATCTGTTTAGCATATAGTACATAGCCCATTTTACAGAACCTATGTCTCATTTCGATCAATACCTTTTCAAGTTGCCTCCCTAGACTTGCTTCCATCTAATAAAAGAGGTCCTGAGACAGTCCTTGCCATTCCTTTTCCATTATTTAGGGTAAAATAGCATGTCTGAATATTTCAGATCCACACATTAGATTTTCTTTGACATCAGCTCTAGAAATGAGTGGAATTACATGCAAGAGAAAGGGATGTCATTCCTAATTGTGTCTGTTTAATTCTAATGTGCATAGCTTGTGGGGGTTTGTTTAAAAAGTGCTGAAACACATAGCCAGTGTATATCTTAATCTCCTGTTCAGACATGGTGTTCTTAGTTTAAATAACTAGTTAAAAAGAGCTATTTAAACAACCTTTTGTAACTTGTGGGAGCAAAAGCTTACCTTGTTGAGCTTTTAAAATTTAAGTAAGCCATGTTTTGGTGGTGTATGTGTAACTCTTTGTGTTTGTTTATTTTGAACTCTTCCAAACTCTTCCAGCAGCTTGTTTTACATATATTTACAACTGAAGTTTCATCGAAAGGACATGTGGCCTCTTGTTTGCACATTTACAGGGAGCATCAAAAGACATTATAAATACACTGAAAATTTCCTCTAGCAAGAAACAAAACCACCAGGTTATTTGTGCACTATATATGTTTATAGAGTACTTCAAAGGTTTTGGTTACCTTAGCTCTGAGCCGTGGAATCTATCTTGCAATGTATGAGTAGGTCAAGAACTGCGTACACACATCCGCCTGGCAGACTAAGCCTGATGTCCTGATTCAGTATACACACTAGTGTGTTGCCTGTTGTATGAACAATGGTCTGAAGACCTGTGAAATACAGAGAAACAATCACTTTTGGCATCTTTTTAAAATCTAATCCGCTGTCCCTTGAAGTCAGTTGAAAGATTCCCATGACCTAAATGTTGTTGTGGAGGCTCTCGGAGCCTGTCAGCATTTTCTGGTAGGATCCCAGGTTGGTTAAAAAGTGAAAAACTGACAAACTATATTATCAAAGATCAGAAAGTGTAAGAGCTTGTGAAACATGAAGCCCTTTAGTATATTAGGTCAGCTATTCACAGAGCTCTCCCTTCACATCAGCCTGGAAATAGAACTGAGAGAGCACAAGTGAGAATTAGACTCATCACTAAACACTTCCAAAACCCAGCCATGTGAAGAAAGCATTACTGAAGGACCAAATCAGTCACTAAAAGACTAGAAAACTAGGCAGCCTAAATGTAATTGAGCTGCTTTCATATATTGTGAAATTATCATTCCGTTTTTTTGTAGGCTGCTTCCATCTTTGGAATTAATCAGAGCCTGTGATACAATTTCTGGCTATGGAGCTCTACTGTCACTTATTTGCAGAAGGTAAAAATTCAAAGGAAAAAAAAATAACCTAAATGTTTCTGAGGAAATTAAGCCCTCTTGTCTCTTCCGCAGTTTTCATTGACAATGACAGGCCAGTCAATCGACTCAGTGTTTTCAAATGGTCACAAAGTGTTTTCAGCAGGGATGAAATTCCTGTTTGATTGCAGAAGGGACAAATCTTTAAACTTGAGTCTTTATAATAAGCAACACACAACTGCATATATAAAGTATTATGCAATATCAAAGTCTACAAAGTAATATGGTTTTGTGTCTTCAGTTGCATACTCAAATTTTTCCTAAATTCAATTGACATTATAACATATTCATTGACATTATAATAGTAATTTAGTTAGTGTCGCTATAGACACTCAGATCCTACGCTATGCAGCATTGGAAAACCCCAGAAGAATCAAAACTACTGTCTTCAAGAGAGGTTGAATAATTCCTATCACTGAAGAATGAAGATGAAAAAATATTGAATTACTTCACGGTTATTCCATATTCCATGCACTGAATGAGTTAAAGTACTAAGGAGAAATGTGCTGATAGAATAAAGAAACATGTTATAATTCTTAATATTATAATTCACAATAACATAGAAATCACATTAGATTTTATTCAGGCAGTTTCTATCTTCTGAGTGCTTAAAATTGCAGTGTTAATTTTGTTTCAAAGTAGAGCTGAATGAATGAAAAAAAACACTTCACAAAAGTGTTCTAAAAAGCACTCAGAGTCCCTCCTTCCTCTTCTGATGAAACTGTACCATCATTGTAATGCTCATAAATATCACAAGCTCTGTATGACTTTTGACGTTTTTCAGTTCTCTACACCTAAGTGGCAAGAGCAGTGAGATGATCATTGTTGACCAAACCTAGAGGAAATGTTCTTTTTGACCACAGACCTTCCTCCCTCCTTGTGTAACCCATTGTATTTGGTTGAAAGGGTTACCTCCATACCCTGCCTGACCTCATACTGGAAGGGCAGAAAGGGTGTAAGACTGAGAATGCGAAAAGTGTTCACCTGAGACAAGTTTCTTTCCCTTTGGTCTGACATCTGACATGCAGCGTTCAGTCCAGGCTGTATCATGTCCCTGCTGGGCATAGGCAAAGTACTATTTCTCTAATATATTCTATAATGATACAAAACTATATTGAAATGTATGTTTTAACAATGTCCACTAAAATGTAACTTTGGCCTAGAAACACTGCTTGCTACTGAACAAGTCAGTGAAGAATGGATGAACTTCTCTTATTTTCCTCATCAAAAGGGTGGTAAAGCAGTGGAACAGGCTGCCCAGGGAAGTGGTGGAGTTACCTTCCTTGGCATGATTTAAAAGATGCGTAGATGTGGTGCTGGGTGCCATGGTTTAGTGGTGACCTGGCAGTGCTGAGTTAATGTTTGGACTTGATCTTAATGGTCTCTTCCAAACAGAATGATTCTATGATTCTGTTCAAAAGTACTACCTTAGAGCAGGTTGACAATCTACTGTAAGCCTGATTCTGAATTATAAAAGTACTGCAAAGATTTTTTTTTCCTGCAGGTCTTGGTATGAGAAAGAAATGCAAAAGAAAAGTACAAATCTGTAGCTGACTGAAAAGAGATCAAATATATTGTGGTTGCAAGTTTCACAGTTTACTGTAGCATGAAGAAATAAACTGGTCATAATGCAAGAAGAACAAGATAAAAGATATTTGTACAAGCTAGATATTTTCAAGTGTAAGAGGATGATTAAGTTTATCCTAGACAAATATAAGGAAAATGTAAGGAATCATTTAGTTCCAAGGCTATGTTTATATCAGCAAATACAACTTTCCAGGAGCTTTCCTGGGTACTGATGCCATGGGACATGAGCTGTTGCTCAGGTCTCCACTGAAAATTATCTTTGTCTCGAAATGAGGACATCTGCATCCAAAGCATTTGTCAGGAATCATTGCTGGAAATATCTATACTGTACCCAACCTCAGTATTCACTTGGAGAAGTGCTACCTGCCACCAAGTGAAAAAATGCCAGGCTCCTGTTACCACAGTTTAACACTGTAGACTTGTGTCTTCAATTTCAACCCAATAATAGGTGACTTCTTCTTACTTGCTAAGTTCTGCCTTAAGTCTTTTCAAGTGTCCTTGAAGGATGGTAATGTCCAAGTGAGTCAGAGCATGGTGCATCAGCAAAGATGAGGCTACTTTTTGCAAAGAGGCAAACAGAGAGTGTAAAAAAAGTACAGACTTGTCAATAATACCAGAACAAAAAAACTTACATATTAACCAAAATGCCGTAACAGTCAGTTTAAATGTGTGGGAAGGATAGTAACATGGATAGAATCAAACAAAGTAGATTTATAAGGACTAAAGTAGATTTTATTCTGATCCAATTCCTTCTTTGGTAGTGTGTCTGCTTTTATGGATATGAGGAAGTGCATCTGTTACAGCTTGATTTAACATTGCCCCATTTCAAATTCATTAAAGCAAACTACAGAATTAAGGTCTAGATTAAGTTAATATATGCTTGGTGAGGAGAAAATAATTTAAGATTACTGCTTTGCTGTCCAACTGGAAACATTTCTGTAGTGTGATTGCAAAGTGTCGGTCTGGAATCTATTTCTATTACATACTTTCAGCAGCAGCTTAGATGATGGAATAGAATTTCCACATTTGAACATGACACCAATCTGAGAGAAGTTTCGAGATTTTCGGAGGATAAAGTCTGAGCTCAAAATAATCTCACTGGATTAAAAAATGGTCTGAAATCAATAAATTGAAATTCAGTAAGGAGAACTGCAGAGTCTGTGTGTGCAATTAAGGATAAGAAATTAAATGGTCAAATGAAAAATGTAGGGAAAATGGACAGCAACATCACAGAACTAGAGTTAGGTATACTAACTTGCAAACGAAGTAAGTAATAACCTAAGTGTGTCAGATAAATTCATGAAAATGTCCATTTCAGGCACAGGAGTCAATTACTCCCACTGACAAGTGCAGTTTTGGTCACTGCACTTAGCAAAGATATAGACAAACTCAATAGAATCTGGAGAAAGCAATGGGACTGATAAGAGGTATAAAAGATATGACCTGCAAGGAAAGTTTGAACTAAGTAGGTTTGTTTAGTCTGGAAAGGAGAACGTTCATAGTGTGAGAGAAGGGAATTTGATAACAGTCTTCAAATTGTTACAGCTATGGGGTTTAACAGTTGTTCCCCACATCCATAGAGGACAAGGCAGAGAGCTATTGACTTAAGTCGTAGAAGCGATTCATAGGACAAGTGTCAACTGTGCAGACTTAAGCAGGTTGTCTTGGAAGAATGGCAGTGGTGGTCCCCCAACAATTACACATTTATCAGAAAAAAATATTTTAAGCCTATCTATATATATTGTTCCCTCTTCATATTAGTAAGATGGCATATAACTTTGTGATCCTTACCAACTCTGCTTCTCCATTTTGATTTGGTCCATTACATTAGCTTCCACGTGAGCAGTTTAATAAATAAAACTTGCATTTCTTGCCTTTGCTGAAATCTAAATTAGTCAAGTAATTGGCAGCAACCCATAACCTTTAACATTTTCTAATGAGAACTGATATTTCTCCAGTAGTTTTGTAGGAGGCCAAGATGTTGGTGTTTGATGCTCATGATTATATATTTTCTATATATCAGAAATGAATAATACTGATATATTCCATACACTTCTGTATAATCCATGTATTACATACATTTCCATAATATTATCTAATTTTCATGGTCTGTCCAGCACAGTCTGTGCTATGGCTGTACAGACTTCTTATTTAAAAGTGAAATATCTAAAAATGAGCATCTACACAAACTTACAAATGCAAAAAGGTACTAGTAGTCATAATTTTTGGCTCCATTAGGGAGTGCTTTTCAAAGTGAAAATAAGCAAATCTAAGTCTACTGAGATCCATAAAATCAGACAATATCCTGCTACCAGTTTCAGTGGAAATAAGACAGAGATTTTTCATGAGATAAAGGTGGCTCCAAAATTCACACTTTAGTTGCTTTTGCAAAATTGCCTGTTTCCTGATAGAGATCTGGGATGACTGCCATCTGTAAGTGATGCCATAGTTTGTGTTGTGGTGTGTAGTTTTATAAGCCTGGCATTTCCCATATTTTTCATTCAGCTTTCACACTTTTTTCCCTTTTCTTTTTTCCGTATCATACTGTGCTGAGTTGAGTTTCCTGTGCTGAAGTTGTCTATTAACATTTCTGGAATCCCTCTAGGGATGTCCCATGTTCTTACCCTAACTTTGTCTAAGCCAGAAATTTAAACAGAGCCATGTGATGTGCCCAAAGAAAATACAATTTGAGCTATTGAAATGAACCATGTATACCAGAAAGGAAAAATGTAAATTGAAATATAACTCCATTGTTACAGCCAATAAGTTTTGCCATGGAAATTCTATTGGTTTCAAGGTTTTTGTAACTTGATTTCCTGCATAAGAGCATTCTTTGTGATCTCAAGTGTTTGCTCACCTTTAATCGCTGCTCTCTGCTTCTTGAGTGGCTTTGGTTATCAATATTAAATGAACATGAGTATTGAACTGCTGCACACGCATTTTTTAAAATTCACCAGTCCACCTTCAATGTGGGAAATGAGGTATAGTGTGAATTGGAGTCCAGACTTGTAAGCTCTCTGGGCACATTAGGCAAAGGCTTCAAGTAGGGCTGCAGCAGACACCAGCACCCCAAGGGAAAAGGAAGAAAGCAGAGGCTGGTGAGGATGCAGCAGCAGGGCTTTCAAGGTGAATAAAGATGCAATGACAGAAAGCAGGAGAGGAAAAGAGGTCAACATGTTTAAAGACCAGCTGCTAAAAGGTTAAACAGCAATGTAGTAAAGGAAGAAATACATATTTTGCACTCTGGCTTAAGCTGAAGTTCATGAAATCCTGTGGATTCCATGATCCTTTCTAAAATGAATATGATGATCAGATTTTTGATCCTACCCAGTGTATTTTCAGTATTCTGCAAATGAGTAAATAAGTAGGGTTGTTTCGCTTAGTGATGAATACGATCTTCTGTAAAGTGTACAATAAATTAAATGGACTGATTGCATTTTCAGTCTGGGAAGTGCAAAGAGAAATAGCTTGATTCTGTGTTATTCAACCTTAAATGTGGTTATGTAAACATCTATTTAGCTAGATCTACAATCAGAAAACTCTCTACTGCTGGAGTAGTCTATACATACGAAATAAAGTTTTTGCCTCTATGTACTAGGTCCTTCAAGAACAAATCATGAACGATGAAATCCAGGAAAATAATTATTTCTTACCATAACAGCTATAGTGGACATTTGGTAGTATCTCAGAGGGCCTCACTTCTACAGAAAGTCAGTAATAACTCTAAGCAATGTACAATACAAGACTGCAATACAAGAAGTTTCTGGAATAGACTATGTCTCTAATATTTACAGCTTGTTAAATTAGACACATTTGCATCAAATAGATGGATATACAAGAAAAAAATTTCAGTGGTTCAGAGAATTTGTCTTGAAATGGCATAGAAGTTGGTCTGGTATTTACCATTTGCTTGAATATTACTTCTTTACATCTGCGAATATTGCTCAAGGTACCACCCTGTGAAGAACTGAGACAGCCTAGATTTCCTTAGTTTTGAAGATAAATACTACAGGAGGCATTTAGCCAACCAATTCATATACACACAAAATATATTTGTGTGGAAGGAAGTGTTACTGTACCTGTATCTAACTTTTTAGGCCAAGATTAGTGATATCCCCACAGAGGAGAGAATAAATAACTGATGAAGCTGATTTTGAAAGAATAAGCCAAGAGGAGCCACTATCCCTCACTGAGCAGTGGTAGTCTTTTTCAAGGAAGGATGTAAGAGCTTCTTGGCTGAGGTCAGGACTTGGTCTTTTGATGTACTTGGGTTTTACTTTTTATTTGAGGTTCAACACAAATGTTTTACTTGGACTGATCCTTCCATGATGCCACACCTGAGGTAAGCACAGCAACACTGGAAGCTAGATACATTTGTCGTGTTGGATTTATGTGATTCATTATGCTGATAAGAAAAATAAAGGCCACAGGGAAATAATAATAATGAGGTTGGCTTGGCTAGTAGAAGTGTAAGGTAAATGGTGTGTCTGGTTAAAGCATTAGTGAGTTAAAAACACTTCTTGATCTACAGAAAGGGGAGGCATTCCCAGTGTAGTCTCTAAATGAATTTTATTTTTTTTTCATCAATCACTTTTTTGTGAAGATCAGCCTTTCCCTCATGTGTATGCCAAATCCACTTGCCTGTTGGCATTTGTTACCAGCTACTCCCACAAGGAATGATGAATACTTAATGTTCTGAATGTATATAGTACCTGTTTTCTGGTGGGATTCCAGCTGTAAAATCACTTGATATTTCCATGATTAAATACTAGGGACCTAGGGAGAACATATTTATCTGACTGCCTGAAATGGCTATAGTTACTCTAAAAGCCTTAGTTCTGGTAATATTATGAGTGTTACATACAGTTTGGTTCCAGCATGCATCCCTGGAACTAAGAATCAAGTGCACCTCTAAAACACACTGAAATAATAGGGAAGCTCTGAACTAGGATTGCAATTCTGATTGTAGGTTCTAGACTGAACTATGGAGGAAAAGGGAGAGACTATAATCCAGGAGCTTCTGTACTGAGAGTGTTCAGCTATTGAAGCAGCATCACCTCTTATATCTCAGCCCACTCCTGTACTCCAGGAAAACATCATGTTCTCCAATTAATAATTAAAGATTTCTAGTTTATATCAGAACTGGTTGTTGCACCAGAAATGCAACAGGGTACACACCTTGCACTCCCAGATGAGTCAATGCTTTTAAAAACAACATACACATCAAAATACGACATAGCACACACTATACTCTTAGGGATAGTATAGGAAATGTCTTCTATCTTGTTGAATTTTAAATGCAGAGATATGTACAAAAGTCTAGCAACATAGTATTTTAAATATAATATTTTGGAAGGGAAAATTACTTGGCAGAAATGCAGATTATGGAAGGACGTGGTACAACAGGTACTTAATAACACAGAGTTGTTCTTCTGGTTGTGCAGGTATTTGGAATTGATTTACTGGCTGGCAGCAATGGCCTTAAGGACTCATAATTACTTTATTAACAGTAGGTTTGAAACAAATATGCCTTCAACATTTGTGTGCATAACTGTTCTGTTCTATAGCTATAGGAGGAAATCTTCCTAAGACGTAGCTGTGACTGCAGAAGAGCTCCTGTCTGCACACAGAACCCTCTGCTATCTAAATGACTTCATACAGCTCTGTAACTGTACAGAAAGCTTTTCATGCCATTTAACAAAAAATTGTCTCTTTAAAAACCCATGCATCATGTTTAATTTGTGCTAGAAAACGTTGGTATCAATGAGGTACATAACCCCCACCTGCTGAGACAATAAAGTCTTTGATGACACAATGTCTCAGTAAACTGGTGCAGAGGGAGGAATGTTTGCTGCACTTGAGAGACTATGGTTTTCTTCACAGCCTGCTGGTTTGGATTAGAATCAGAGATGAGTTTCCAAGTCAGCATGTACAGCACCCTGCCAGAGAGTTGTTCTTGGAGCTGCTGCTTCTTTGTAAAATTCAGGAAAAAAAAAAAAAAAAAAAGAAGGAAAAAAAAAGAGGAATGACTACTGGCAGCTTTTCACTCCTGTTGTTTAGGATATTGTAGAGACAACAAACCATACTGTCTGGACTTTGCTGCAGCAAATTCTGGGTGGGCAGTGTGGTTTCTCACTCTTGGTAGATTTTGTTGTTAGTACAGCAATGTTAGAAAAGAAAGGAGAGCTTTCACTGAGACTAGCAGCACTGGCAGCATGCTTTTAGTAAGTGAATGGAGCAATAGTTCTAGTTTTTATGGAAAACATAGTGGAAAGTTTGTTATATGTTATACAATTCCGTATTTACCCTCAAAAGGAAAACACTTTTTTAGAAAATATAAAATGCATTTTCTCCCAAGTAGCTGAAAATTAAAATTTTCCCATTTCTATAAAGAAGGTTGAAGCAAACCATTACATTTACAGGGATTTATCCAGCCTACACTACCGAAGTATGTAAAGAATTTCAACACAGTGGTTGTTTGTAAGATATTCAGAACTGTTTTGCTGACTCGGAAACTTGAATGGTAGCAACAGTAACAATATTTGGCATTTTAATAATGTTTTTGGAGAAAGAACCATCTTTTGCAGGGAACATGATTCAATAAGAATCAAATAAGAAGCAGGGAAAAGTCATCTCAACTGCCCAAGTTCAAAAAAGCCTACGTTGCTCCTCTAGACACAGCCACGAGCATGATACAGCACCTCCTCTTCTTCTTTGAATGTGCTATGTATCCTTATCAAGGTTTTCATGTTTAAGGAAGCAAAATTACATTTCTGCCAATTTTGCCTGGATGTGTTTTGGTAGAAGGCTGAGCAAGCAGCTGTGGTGTCTCCTGCAGGTGGTCACTTTGGTACTGCTTGACAACTTTGCTGTGATGCTTTGAGCAAGTACCTTAGTCCTCCATCTGTAATTTCCCATCAGAGGATCAGTACTGATGCTGCACAACAGATACACTATGTGAATAAAGACACAATTTTTTTACAAGTATTATGGTATCTATAGGCATGCAAGACAGAACAAGGACAGCTTTTATTATTGTATATGCTTGGACTCAGTCTGAGTCACCTCAGTGGGGATTTGGTAATGCAAAGTCTGGGTCAGCACAGTCCACAGAGAGTTCATAATCAAGACAATTTCCATTATTTACTTCAATCTTAAGATGTATCTAATTATGCTTTACATAAACATCTGAAAGGAATTCAAGCTCCTAAACCTTTATTTTGCTGATCACTAATCATGCCAGCTCTTGTATACTCATGCACAAGAGCTACACAGAGTATATTGGAAGAGAGGGACAGTTTACAGTTTATTTAATTAGTATTTCATATAATCCTACTAAAACAGCATGTAGAGGAAGCATTCTAAAAACTTACTAATTGTAGAGCAACTGTTTTGTTACTGTCCCTGAATTCCTTCCCTGAAGAATCAAAAAGCATAAAAGAACACATTACTCTTCCAGCTTTACTAGCTTCACTCTTTATGACTTCTGCATCCTCAGATGTAACCTTAAATGGAATTACTGCGTTTGCTAATTGTAAACTAAGTACATGATTAAAACAAAGTTCCTTTTCGGCATTTGGCATTACTTCCTATCTTTTTTGTTTTATGAATTTTGGCAGAAGCTAAAGTACCATACATATTTCTGAAATGCAGTACACTGCCTGTATTACGGAATTACATTATCTTCTTTACTAAAATTATTAGAGAGTGGGGCTCTCAGGAGCAATTATGGCCTGACAGGACAAATCTTACTGAAAGTGAGTTATATTGCTAAACCTTTGAGATGGAAAATTCCTCTCATACTTTTCACGTTACAGCAATGAAATCTGTATAATTTATTCCAATCGGCAGACATGCAATGTGAATCACAAAGAAAACAGGATCATAGTAGTGTAAAGCTATAAACATGTTGAAAGGGATCCTTTAGCATCTTTTTGCTTACAGCAAATATTTTTTTCTTGGAAGCATCAGAAAGAAAAGCAGTGGGCTTGTTAATGTCAGCTAACTGTGCTTATTTAAGTCCTTGGAGGTGCTACCAATTTTTGTAATAGGCAAAGTGATGAAGAAAATTAAATTCAATTTGATAGTAAGAAGGAGGAAGGTGGTGTTCCAGAAAACAAAAACCTTTTCGTTGCTCACTTGGGCGATAAAGCTACCTATGGGAATGTTCTTCCTTGCATTTTGGGTGATATCTATGCTCTCACAGAATTAACTTTGCTTCATGGGCCAAAGTCAGAGGCGCCTGCTGGCAGCTATCTGAACAGAAGGACCTGCAGGTTTCCTTGCTCAGAGGTCCATGATGTACCCCAATGTCATGGGGTGGGGTGCTTAAGAGTAGGGTGAACTTAGAGGACGGACTTGATTTGTTTATAAGAACAAATTGTCCTGGCAGAGAGTGTTATCAGCATTACAGCAGTCTGTCAGATCCTTTAATATCTTGTTAGCTTTCATCTTCTGTCTGGTGGATTGCAGTGCCTTCTGCTGTGCCATAGCATGAACACCATTTTCTTCAAGCCTCATTGTTACAGTTGTAGAAGGGCTTTTTCTAGTGCAACATTGGATTTTTTGACTTGGTTAACTAACCTGGTAATTAAGCTTTTCATGCCATCTGCATCATGTCAGAAAAGTAATCTTCAGATTAGACAGCAGCTGGGCATGGTTTTTCCTGACAGATGGTATCCTGTCATCTCTTTAGCAGCTGTTTGGGCATGGCTGCATGTCAATGCCACCATGATATAATCATTGTAGTCCTGTGAAGCAAGTCCAGTGTGACCCTTAAGGCACTTGGCATCATGCTCTTGGTGGCATATTTTGCAAGAACATTTTGAAGATATGGAAACAAGAAATCTGAGCATGTGTCACATATGTCCTTCCTTTGCACACTTTTATGAGGAGTGACAAATGCGTTCAAGCATTTTAACAGTAAGTCTTTTTCTGGTTGCAAACCTAGATTTTGGATTTAGAAAGATAGAGTTACTATGAAACTGTGCCAGTTTTGCAGTAATGTTACATTGTTCTGGCTGTGTTCCACTGATACTGAAAACATAGTCTTTTGTATTTAGAATTTAACTAAAGTTCTAGGCCTTGTCAACCAGCAAATTTTAGAAACAGTGGGAGAATATTAGTGTAAATGGTGGAAAGCTGCTTTGAGAACATATTTAAACCTTTTCTCTCACTTGATGTATGCAGTCCTGGCAATTCCGAGTCAAGATGGGAATACAGGAGTTAACAGAAGTCAAAGCTCTGAAGAAAACTACCAACAGAATAATTTTCCGTGTTGGAGTTTAAATGTTTAACCTGGCTACTGTAGTGAGATTCTTTGCATTTTTGGACTCTTGTATTGTAAATTACAAGCCTTAGCCATGTGGTTTACTTCTGAAAGCTCAGTTCACTATGTAATGTGCCTTCAAGGATGACAGTGTTCTTTTTTCCTTATTTTTTTTTTTTTTCCACGTATGCATCTTCCACTTAATCACATTATGTGCTTTTTCTCTGCCTATGGTTGAGTACTGAGTGTAACATAAACAGATGTGACATGGATTGTCATATGTCTTGGTCCTTGGCCCTACAGAAAACTCAGCTGGCAGTCCTTTTGAGTCGTGTGCGTCTGTGTTTATATATATACACATACATATGCTTGCATCCAAGCCACTTTGGCCACTGTCTTAGAGTTCAAAGAATCTGCAATATGAGTGCTAATTTTGTCCAGATGTAGGTTGTTTTGGTCAAACCAAATTGTACATAGGACCTCACCACAGGAATCTCATTTCTGATGCCTTCTTCCTTGACCTTTTCTGTGTAGTTAATTAGCAAGTATTGTGATGATCAGTAAGGGTTGGCAGGTGATGATTAGATTATTTCTATGCAGCATATTTTACTTAATTTTACATGAGGCAACACAGCTTTGGTCAGTTATATGCACATGACAGAAAAACCTCATGTGGCCATTAAATCATTCAGTATTCCTCACTTGTTGGTTAAGTTTTAAAGAAGTTCAACACAGAAATATGGAATATATTCTCAATGTAGTCAAGTGTACAACAATATACTTCTTAGCTCCTTTAGGGAGTTTTCTCTGTTTGTTTGCTTGTCTTTTTTTGCTGACATTGAGAAATAAAAAAATATTTCCAAGATTATTGTGGATTTTCTGTGCTCGTCATCTATGGAGGCTTAACATGCTATTTTTGGTCAAATGCTCCCTTATAAAGGAGCAGTGAAGAAATATGCTGCTTCTCTGTCATCATTGTTTCTAAAGGATGGTTTAAAAAGGTTATCAAGGACATGACATTTTTCAAGGGTGATGAGTGGGCATTCTTTGGCTGAACTACGACATTAAAAGACCAGAAAACCTTTTTCAAATATTTAAGCCTCTGACTTTCTGAGGGTTCCATACTTATTTTGAGCATCAGAAGCAGCAGATACTTGTTAATGGTTACAGATCATGCCAAAGAAATAGAAATCTGTGTCCACATGCCCAAGTTTCACCATTTAAAACTCTTCTCAAATTTGTTCTTGTTGATAGTCAGCTCACCTGTCATCATGTAAATGTACCATTTGGCTTAAATGCCAAATGTACCTTTAAAGGTCCGAGCAGTAGAAAAGAACAAATGAGGAAAAATATAAATGTCCAGAGCACTAGCATTTTAAAATGGGTCCATTGACATGGAAAGCATTTTCCTTTTAACATATAGGGAAAAAAAGAAAGCTTCTTTTGCTTATTTGTAGCATACATGTTTTCCTAAGTACTTTGCCAGCTAGTTAGTGTTCATCATGAAGACTTATCACTGTAATGTTTATTTTCAGCCTTGGCAAGTACTGCTGAAAGCACTGGCCAAGGTTTTCCAAATCTTCATAACTGGGTATCTTTATGTATCTAGATCTGGATAGGTAGAGAATGACATGAATTATAAGGCAGCATTACTGACAAGTTTCCACATAGATACTCAAAAGCCGCAGAACTCATCTTCTATCTCAAAAAATAGCTTTCTAAGCTGTAAATATTTCACAGTATATTTTTCCACGCTTAGCAAATTAATGTGCATTGCAGATAGTTTGAGACATCACTCCACCTAGGTTTTGCAGCTGCTCTGGTTTGCAGAAGGATCTCACCAGCTCCTGAGGCTGTGGAGTTATTTGGAGCTGGATCCGCATCCAGGCACACCCAGCTGCTGCTGCAGTTTGGCTGCTGATTCAGGGGCTGACTGTCTCCTAAATCAGTACTGTCAGGATACGATTTGATGGCTTTGTGCTGTTGCAGGTGCTATCCTTTAGGTGCAACGTTAAACAGATGTCAGGTTACTGGGGTCTGAAGGATCTATACATAGAGTGAATGTGAGCCCATATACAGCTTTGTAAAATACAAGACTCTGTGTTTGACCTACCATCTCCATCTTTGTCTTCTTTATTCTTTTAGCGTTATCCTCAATCTTCAGTGTTGTTTGCTATGTGGTGTGAAACAGCTACTCCCTTTTACCTGGAGCTAGTTGTTGAGAGATGTGTTCTCTACACTGTGTTCACGCTTCTCCAGGCTACATTTTAAGACTTGATGAAACTCTTTTGGGATCCTTGAAGCAGTGTTACTGCACGTTATTGTTTTATTGCCTGCTGCAACATAAATGTTGGTTACTGTTTTTTGAATTGCTTTGTATACATGACCTAAGTTTATACTCAGTATGGCATATGATAATACACCATATTGAGTATGGTAATATGGTAATAAACTCAAAATGGCCTGTAAGAAGGTTGAGAGCACTAACCTTATTCTTTGGAGACGATGGTCCTATTTCTTTCCTTCCAACACATTTCCTTACGTAACCTGCTGAAAATAAATGAATAGCATCCATATGATTAGTTCACATCCTGTTCTCCTCATAAGTGAAGTTCAAAAGAAAGGGCACTAAATTTCATGCCAAAGCAGCTGTTCTCATCACAGAAAAATACTTCAGTCTAGTCAAGAAGGCCATTCCTGCTGAAAATGAAAACCTCCAAAAATTAAGCAATTCAATTCCATTGCTTTTTCCTTGGATGTATGTATCAAGCAGGACTACAGGTCTTCCTGGACATCAGTTGTGAGGCTGTGTGCTTCCCTGGAGGGAGAAGGAAATAACTGTGAGAGACAGAATGTTTATTTATTGAGTGCAGTATTACACGCATTTTATTATTTTTGTATACTATTTTCTATCACTTTTTTTTCACTGTGAACACTTGCTTTATTAGTTTTATCATGCTAACTAATTGCAACATGTAGTTTTTGCTATTTGAATGCTTGCATTGTCTCATAGTTAGATTTGCTGTTACGCAATTATTGGTATTCAGTCAGCCTGGATGAATAGAATTGTTGTACATAGCTGAATACTTTATATGGCTTTAACAAATTAATTAAACCTGCTATTATTTAGCCTGCAGGTCTAGCTGTATACAGCTTAATCCTAGTTGTAACAGATACAAATGTATTATGAGTCCATAAAGACCTATATATTTCTAACTAACATTTATGATTTCCCTATGCAGTGTTAGGCAACAAGTGAAGCTTCTGTGAAACATTTGTACTGGGAAACATTATCTAAAACCTCATTATTATGTAGCCTATTTTTACAGCTCATTCGGTTACACCAATGAGAGAGCCTCAATAAAGTAAAGATTTCCTTTGCTGCTGACAGACACAAGTTTGAGGGCCAGCTTACATTCCATCTGTACTCAGTCCTGTACTCAGACTTACTCCTTCTGCCGAGCATTAGGGCTACCTTGTTTGACAAAGTGTGCATTTGTTCACTGTCATCCTGACCTGTTGGAAACAACATTTTCTATTGCATTTCTATTTTATCTATAAAGTTTTTCTATTGCCACTAATACTATACCTGATAAATCGTGCTTTATACAGAAGATTCACTTCATATAGCCACTATATATATAACCACAATATATATATAACCACAATAGACAATTCCTTTCATGTCATGGCTTTCTTTTGCCTCTGGAGTGTATGCCAGGACCTGCTGATTGTCCTGCCACATGAGAAAAATGAGTTTGAAGATGAGTTAGGCCAGAGTATTGCACCCCAGGAAGAGCTCAGGAGCACTTTCTGGGAAGCATGCTCCCTTGAAGATGTCCTTGGCTTCAGCCCCTGGCCAGTATGCCCTGTCCGCCCTCTACAAGTGCCCTGATGTGGGGGATGTAACCGTTCACATGACCCTGCATGTGGAGTCTAGTGCATTCAGGAACAAAATCTTGGGAGGTCTCTAATGGGCTTGGACCAAGCTCTGTGTAAGACTCAGCATGGCTAATTGACTATCTTTTTGTCTGAAATCATGTTTCTGTCAGAGGAAAGACTGAAAAAGTAACTCTGAAAATTGCTGAACTTCAGGAAATATCAAACCACTTCTGAACAAACTGGAGGTGAGATCACGTTTCCCAAGAGAGTTCAGCTCTTCTTCTAGCTGAGCCATAGAAGAATAGTGGGAATCAACATTCACAATAAGATTTCAAGGAAGAAATTACCAAATGTCTTTGAATCTTAGTAACTGTCCTCATTCAGACGAACAGAGAAAGTTTTATTGTTTTATTTCACAAAGTTTGAGTCGTCGTCTTCTATTCTGTTCTCATTATAAAACAAAAATAATTTGCTGGTTTCCATGGTTGTTTTATGATCATTACAGTACCAGCAACTTTGTTTTCTTAAATCTGCAACTCCTGATTTCCTTTAGCAGAAATAGTCTTGAATTAGATTTAGTCACGCTTCTGCCCATGCCTATCAGTGTAGGCCAATGGTTGGCAAAAATTATTGTATTTTTCTTGCTATTCAGACTACTTGTAACAATTCTCTTTCTCTGCCAAGTGTATTTGTTTCTTTGTTAAAAAAAAAAAGTATTCCTCTGAACTTTTGACTTGTGTAATATTTCTCAAGGCAGTGCTATTTATAAGAGAAATGAAAATTTGCACCTTTCTTTGATGATGTGAAAGAGGATGGCAGGGTTAACTGGAGACCAGAGTATCCTGTTGCTTCCTTCTGGGCACACTTGGGCAAATATATATTCTAATTCACTCTCTGAATTTTCTTTGAAAATTATTTTCTACTGGACATGTCAATGGCTGATTTAAAAAATCTTCCACTTTTTGGGCTGAAGCCCTTACGTTTTGCATTTGGGAGGTTGACTCGCCAAGATATACATACATGGACAAAATATGTGGGTTTTTTAGGGAACTTTAGAACTTTTTTATCTCCGTATCTGCATCTGGGTTTTCTTTTTCTTTTTTTTAATTCCCCCTTTTGTTTCAGTTTTCAGGGTGGTGATGAGTTTATTCATTGTAATAGCATTCTAATGCAGTGACATATATCCTCTGCTAATAGGAAACAGAAATAACAAATAGCTTCATATACATTCAGTGCAAAGCATGTTAAGTATAGCAAGAGTAACAAATGTCAAATAAGACAAGTCAGAAAAACTAAAAGTTGTCAGTGGACTTCAATGTCAGTGACAAAGTGTGGAAGTAACAAGCCTTTGCCTCTTCATGTGTTGTATTTGGAGGCTGTTGTGTGATGAATATTGCATTCCTAGATTGCATGCTTAGTTCTCTCTAGAATATCTGTGTTTCGGTGGGTTCTTTTCTTTAAGTTTACAAGAGAAAAGATACTTCTTTTTGCCCACATCAAACTTTTCATCATTCCTCAAACATTTTTATTACTAGCTGTTAACAAAGTCAAATATATACCGCTGAAACACAAGGGGAAACATGTTTAGAAGGTAGGAAAGGCAGATGGGCTGAGTGATTTCTTAGCTCAATTTTCTGTAACGTGGGAGGCTGGGAGTGAAGTGTATTAGCGTGGGCTTTATAAAAGCCAGCTTCCTTCTGACAGGTTTTCCGGGGATATACAACCAACCTATCCTCCCAGGACAGTAAAATTTTAACCTCTTTGGACTGAACCTCATGAAATGTCTTGGTCACTGCACAGCATAATTTGAACCCATATAGAAAAAACAGATTCAGATTGTATTTCCAGACATTGTCATTTTTAGGTAAGCCACAAACCATTAATGTTTAAAGTAGGGGGTTCTGCATTTTTCTTCTCAAGCATGTGCTGTTTGTTTGCTACCCATGCAAGTACACAGCCAGAGTACTTGCTTCCTCAAAGGCCATTTAAGATGCTTCAGAGGACCGAACTTGCTTTAGTGCACTCTCTGAGAAAGGATCCTGTCTCTGCTGTATACAGCTTCCTCCAGAGGTACTGTTCCCAAAATATTTCTCCTTTCACTTAATGAGAAACCAAGGTGCTACTCTTGATCTTACAGGGCGTGAAACTGGGCATTGGCAGTAAGTACCCTTCCCACTTATGGTCTTGGATGACTTTTGCCACGTCACTTTCACTCTTTATATTTCTGATTTCTCTTCTTTGACTTATTTACAAAGGTGCAACTGTTTCTAACACAGATTGCTTTACCTTTGTGTCGCACAAAGAGTTGCAATTTTGCTTTGAATCCAAAGTTAATTAATATTGTCAGTAAATAAAATATCAGGTACCTATATCAGCATCTGGGGTATATGAGAAGTATCTTTCTGCCATCCCTCTTTATTTCCTTAATCTAGAGTGACTTTTGAAAAAGGCTGTTCTTAAATGAATCCAAGCAAGACTGCATTGTGGCAGGACAAAGAAAACAGCATGCAAAACAGTTTTCAGCTTATTTTTAGAATGATATTTTCTTCTCTTCTTATTCTCTCTTGTTTCTTCTTCTTCTTTTTTTTTTTATTTTTATTTTTATTTTTTTCTTTCTTTCTTTTCCCTATAACCCTCTTATTTCTTGTTGATTATTTCCTCTGCTGGGATAGCAATACATAACTGTTTACAACTTCCAGCTAAAATTTAGCTTCCTATCTTTTGGTAAGACACTGCTCTATATTTCAAAACGTTGACATTGCTATTCCCATTTGTAATAACTAACCAAATATTTTCTTGTTTTCTTTCTTTCTTTTCCCATATATGTGATTTTCTTTCTTCACTTTCTTTTTTACCTGAAATTAAAACTGGTCCAAGAGAGCACTTAGATATGCTTAAGTTCTGTTCCTGAGAATTCCTAGTGGATCTTCTTGTACATTATCAGTTAAACTCTAAATGTTTAATAATTTACTTGAGTAGACCATATCACAACTGGAGCAGATGAAAATCTGCCCCTATTTTCTTACGGTACCCTCTTTGAATTCTTTCAAAATTGCTTGGGTTTTTTGGCATTTTAGCCTTGTCCTATTGAAAATACAGTAACCAATCTTATGGTGCAATCTTGTGAAACCCATTGACTGCAAAAGGAATGAGCCCAGCAATAAAGATCTACAGTGGCTGGATCAGCTCTGAAACTAATCTCTTTTGAAGAGTGTAAAAGAAAAAGGGAAGGTTTATTAATTAAAGTTACAATTTGTTGCTCTCATGTTGCTAATGATTCATGTAAGAGACATGCATGGCATTGCAGCATTTTAAAGTACTTGCAAGGAAAAATACAAAATCACTGACCTATGGGCCTGGTGTTTTGAAAAATATCTGTGGTCTTTTACTTAAAGAGAATCTGAGGTCTCATGGGGAATTGACAAGATTATGTGTGCTGTTATGCAGATGAGGTAAACTGAGAATATTGGTAAACTGTAGTTAGAACCTCATCTGTTTAGGCTCTGTTTCAAATCAACAAATCAAGGCCAGTTCCTTCAAGGGGAGCTTCAGGGGATCTAAGCTACCCCCCTGCTCTGTTTGATCCTCTAAGTTTTTTTTCTCGCAGTGAGAATAATCAGAGCTTCTAGAAACTGGGCTCCTAAAATTCAATACTTCAAACTAAATGCCTGCAGCAGAGTGTATGGCTTTCTACAGCCTGCCTAATCAGCATATGGACAAACTCGCATCTTCTTGGGATTTGACTTTATTAATAGAAAAGAAAGATTAGTGCAAGCCATGTCCCTACCCTCAGATAACCTGAAATTCTTAAAATGGACTTCCTGAGACCCTCTTAATTGCTTATGTACTCACTGAGTCAGAAAGGGTGATGGAGCTATTGGTTTTTGGAAGAATACCCTTGGTTTTCCTCCTCCTATAATGTTTGCAGATCTGTTGTAACTTAATGGCAATCCTGACTTTGTGCTTGTGGTTTGTGCTGCCGTACAAAATATTTTTGACCTTCTACTGACCTGCCTTGTTTAATATTCAAAGGCAGTTGTTACATATCACTTTCTTGTGTGTTTCTTGCCTGTTTATTTGCTCCAGAAGATGATGCTTACACTGTTTCTAATCCCAATGGCCACAGAGGGTTTGGCTTTGGTTTGAGTTGTTAATGTGGGTTGAGTGACTCAATAGCAATGATAACATATTTATCCTGGATTTCCCAACAGAATGAAGCAGACAGAAGACAACCTGGAGGAAAGTTTCCAAAAAGAATATTGCTCTGACACTGTTTGAAATGCAAATTAGAAACCCAAAATCTTTCAGCCTAATTAAAAAAGAACAGGCATTTGTATGAACCACCTCCCAAATTATTTAAGCCCCTATAAAACTTTTTTTGCATTGATATTTCAATAAACTGAAATTATGTAATATACTGTTCCTACCCTTCTGCACAGAGGTTCAGAAGCTGTCTGTGGCCCCATCTTGAGGAGTTTATAATCTAAATAAACAAGACAGACCAAACCCAGGAGACACTGACAAATGAAATGATATGCCCACAGTTATGCAGCTGACCAGTAACGGAGATCAGATTCATCTAAAAAGTGGTTTTAAATAAGAAAAGCATGGGTAATGCCAGCTAAAAGCAAAGTCAATTGGCTTTCAGCAACTCAGTATAATTTTAGAGGCAAGACAGAGGCAAAAATGTGTAGACTTAATGAATTCACAAACTGAGACAAAAGATGTGAGAGCATCATTTCCCATGTCATGAAATGGAATCAGAAATAACATGTCCCTTATCACTGTGTGGTATTTTGATATACGCACCCACAATAATGAAATGCTTTTTGCATTGACATATAGCAGAAGAGATGAGATTCTAGGAATATTTTACTATTTTGTCTATTCTAGAATGATAATGCACATTTTTGTGTCATATCTAAATTATCAGCAGTTATTTTATGCTTTTTCTATTTTTATTTTTTTTTTCAGTGTGGAGGTAAGCTTCTTTACATACTTGCTTATTTCTGATTAGAATTTTTTTCCCAAGGCTATTGACATAGTTTCATTTGTTCAATTAAATCTAGCCAAGTACTAATGTCTCCTGAGTAACAGTATCATTACAGCAGAAAAAGCCTTCAAACAAATTACATTCTATATTCACTTGTTAGGCACACATCCACACACTACCACTATTAATAACTGTAATTTATAGGTCTTATTTTAATTAAATTAATACAATAGTTATAAATAACCTTGTCAGATATTCTAAATATCATATTTGAACAACTGAATGGGTTTTTCGTGTCAGCTACTTGAAGCAGAATTTTTGCAGGGTATGAATAATTTGGGGACCAAGGCACAGCACAAAAATTGTCTTTTAGCAACTGCATTTTATAATTTTAAAAAAGAAACGTTAACCAATGATTGGAAGCCTGTTATAGTTCACACTTGTACCTGGACTGTCTGCCATTTCAATTGATGTACACAAGTCCATACCAGCTAAAAGAATAGTCCTTTGCTATATTAGAGAGTTGGAGGAAGGAAAGCAGAACTGAAGGAGAAAAAAAATGTATGAATTACATGATAAGCACAGTGTTCGTCTTGAACAGCATCTAAGTATTAGTAACGTGCAGCTTGACTGAACTTGCAAATGTTTATTCATGTGATTATTTTTTTGCATCTATGCAAAGTCACATTCTGATTGCTTCTATAAATAATGTTTTCAGGAGCTTAGGTTTTCATTGGCTTAATGTGTGAGGGGCAGAGTGGTATTAGGTGGCATTTAATGTTATCAGGAAATTAATGTAAATATATTCAAATTGCAGATATTTTACTGTCTTCCTTCTTTTCCTCATGTGTCACTTGCTTTCTAAGATAATAAATCCAACAGTTTCATTTATCACACTCTGTGATTTTTGTCCTGCTTGAAGGTTTTTGATGCAATTACATTTGAATTAAATATATTTATGAAGAATTAGATCATATTTTATTTCAATAGGCAGAAGTCAATTATTGAAACAAACAAAGCCCTTAGTTAATTGTTTTCAGATTATTTTTTTTTACTGTCACCATTAAACTTCTATCTTTAAGTACTAGGTGAGCCAAGGTTGTATTTTTATCGCACTGAGGAAATTCACCTAATTATAGTGTCATCTATATGTTAGCTGTCTAGTCTGAGTTAATCATACAGGCTTCATTCTAATTAGTAGAGAAAAACAAAGCAAACCCGAGGAACCTGCAGAAGGTTGAAATCAACAAGAAAAGTGGGGGCAAGTTAAGTTCTTCTGTCACTGTCATTCATTTCAGAAAACACCTGATAGTGATGAGTTTATTTCACTCTCCTTCAGCAGGATTTCTCCCTAGAATAGTCATTGTTTGTTACGGTTTCTCTTTTCTCTTATCCAAGCCTAAAATATAATGCTCCCATTGTCTTGTCATGTTTTAAACCTGAATAAGGTGATGTATTTTCTGGCAGTGCAAGATTTGTGAGCATTGCATTTGGTATGAGGAATGATGATAGATTAATATCTTCGAGTATACTTTATCTTACAAGTTGTAAATCATTAATTGCTCTCTTTCTGGACTACAGTGCATTGATCTGTTGTGATAAAGGGACAGGTCATCTGACAGGCAGTGACAAGTCTGGGACAGCCCACTTTGCAACCTCTGATTAGACTCAGGAATTAGACTTCTAAGCATAGTGATATCATATCTGCATGATTATTTGAGTGTGGCACATGTAAAACAGAATGAACATATTTTGCCAGACTCCAGAATATTTCCATGTTATGAAATCAACAGGTATCGGTGAATTGTTTTGGTAATCATATTTTGGAATATGAAGTGACATTGAAGTACTGAATTTACCTGTAGAAGAGATGACAGTAGTTGCGACATGCCCAAAGGGAAGTAAGTTGTGACAGTAGTTGTGACATCCCCATGGTAAGGGAAGTGCAAATATAGCAAGTATAACCAGGAATATATTCAATGCACCAGTTCATAGAATCATAGAATCACAGAATGGTAGGGGTTGAAAGGGACCTCCACAGATCATCAAGTCCAACCCCCTTGCCAGAGCAGGAACACACAGGGCATGCCACACAGGAACACATCCAGAGCCATCTTGAAAGTCTTCAGAGAAGGAGACTCCACAACTTCTCTGGGCAGCCTGTTCCAGGGCTCTGGCACTCTCACAGTGAAGAAGGTTTTCCTCATGTTGAGGTGGAAATTCCTGTCTTTCACCTTGCTGCCATTACCTCTTATCCTATCACAGTGCACCAGTGAAAAAGGACTGGCCCCTTCTACTTGCCACCCACCCTTCAGATATTTGTAAACATTAAGATCCCCCGTAAGAGAGTCTTCTCTTCTCCAGACTAAACATCCCCAGGGGTCTCAGCCTTTCCTCATAAGAGAGATGTTCCTGTCCCTTAATCATCTTCATAGCTCTCTCTTGGATGCTCTCAAGTATTTCCCTGTCCCTCTTGAACTGGGGAGACCAGAACTGAACACAATACACTAGATGTGGTCTCACTAGGGCAGAGTAGAGGGGGAGGAGAACCTCCTTTGACATGCTGTCCACACTCTTCTTTATGCACCCCAGGATACCATTGGCCCTCCTGGACACAAGGGCACATTGCTGTTCGATTGTTAACTAATTGTCCACCAGGACACCAAGGTTCCTCTCCATGGAGCTGCTTTCCGGAGGGTCTTCTCCTAGCCTGTACTGGTACACGATGGTGTTGTTCCTCCCCGGGTGTAGGACTCTGCACTTACCCTTGTTGAACTTCATTAGGTTTGCCTTTGCTCAGGTCTCCAGCCTGTCCAGATCTTGCTGGATGGCAGCACAGCCCTCCAGTGTATCAGCCACTCCTCCCAGTTTAGGATCATCAGTAAACTTGCTAAGGGTACATTTGATCCCTTCATCCAGGCCACTGATGAAGATGTTGAATACGACTGAATGCAGCACTGACCCTTGGGGAACACCGCTAGCTACAGGTCTCCCAACTGGACTCTGTGCCACTGATCATGACCTTCTGAGCTCTATTGTTTATCCAGTCCTCAACCCATCTCACTGTCTACACTTGCTGGAGGATGTTATGGGAGACAGTATCAAAAGACTTGCTGAAGTCAAGGTAGACAACAACCACTGCTCTCCCTGCATCCGTCCATTCAGTCACACCATCATAGAAGGCTATCACATTAGTCAGACATGACTTCCCTTTAGTAAAATCCATGCTGGCTACTCTTGATAACCTTCTTTTCTTCCATGTGCTGAGAAATGATCTCTAGAATGAAATGCTCCATTACCTTTCCAAGGATGGAGGTGAGGCTGACTGATCTCTAATTACAAGGGTCTTCCGTCTTGCCCTTTTTGAAGACTGGAGTGACACTGACTTTCCTCCAGTCCTCAGGCACCTCTCCTGTTCTCCGTGACCTTTCAAAAATGATGGAGAGTGGTAGAACAACAACATCAGCCAGCTCTGTCAGCACTGGTGGGTGCAGCCCATCAGGGCCCATGGATTTGTGTGTTTACACAAGTGATTTCTAACCCAATCCTCATCGACCAGTGGAGAAACTTCCTCCTTCCAGGCTTTCACTCTTAATTCCAGGGTCAGGGATTCTTGAGGGCTGGTCTAAGCAGTGAAGACTGAAGCAAGAAGGCATTCAGTAACTCTGCCTTCTCTGCATCCTCTGTCACCAGGTGTCCTACATCATTTAGCAGTGGGCCCACATTTTCCCTTTTCTTCCTTTTACCATTGATGTATTTGAAGAAGCCCTTCTTGTTCTCCTTTACTTCCTTGGCCAGAGGTAATTCCAAAAGGGCCTTGTCCTTCCTTGTTACATCCCTACATACCCTGACAGCATTACGCCAAGAGACCAGTCCCTTGTTTCACATGCTGTGAACTTCATTCTTCCACTTGAGTTTTTTTCATCAGCTTCTTGCTTATCCATGCTGGTCTCCTGCCTCCTCTACTTGATTTTTTACTCAAAAGAATGCACCTGTCTTGAGCAGGTGTAATGTTTGAATATCAACCAGCTCTCTTGGGCCCCCTTACTTTCTAGAGTCTTAGCCCAAAGGATTCCCCCAGTAGGTCTTTGAAGAGGACAAAGTCAGCCCTCTCGAAGTCCAGGATTGCAATCTTACTTATTGCCTTGCTTCTTCCTTGTATGATACTAAACTCTACCATGTCATGATGACTACCACCAAGTCTGCCCCCAACCTTCACATCCCTGACCAGATGTTCTTTGTTCATTAATACAAGGTCCAGCAGCACACACTTCCTCGTTGGCACTTCCAACACCTGCATCAGAAAGTTATCATCAAAGCATTGCAAGAGCCTTCTGGACTGAGTATGCCTCGCTGTGTAGCCTTTCCAACAAATATCAGAGTGGTTGAAGTCACCTGTGAGCACCAGGGCATGTGATCTTGAGGCTACTTCCAGCTCTCTGTAGAAAGCCTCATCAACATCCTCTTCCTGGTTTGGTGGTCTGTAGTAGACAACCACAACAGTTTCACCTATATTTTTGTGCCCCTTAATTCTCACATTCTTCATCCCCCCCTGGGAAGAGCTCAATGCATTCCAGTTATGCACCTAAACTGGCATCTAGATGGAAATTAAAAGCCTACATTCAGAATATTAATTCAGGAAAATTCAGTCTACCTTATAACCAGAAATTTTCATAGATGAAAACTGTACTACTGGGCATGCACAGAATAGTGTTTCTCTTTGCATTGGGTTGGCAAAGGAGGTGTCTACTTAAGGTTTATGGGCACGCATAAATTCTGTGGTGAGCCTGATAAGTATGGTCAGCCCTTACCAAAGTGCACCAAGTGGTCTGTTCTAGCCATAAAGGAAGTCAGAAAGATAATGCCTGATTTATTCCTGCAAGTAGCTGGATACTTGTGCTCTTTTAATTTCTGACTTAGGGTTGCTGTACCAGGAGAAGAGTATTGCAAAGCTGAGAATCATGTTTCTAAGGAATATTGTCTGCACGTGAGCTTAGTATTAATACCAGAAGTAGAGTCCAAGCATCTGAAATTCTAGGTCATTTCTTACTCTCATATTTCAATAATTTTTGAAATTTTATTTGTAACCATCTGGTAAATTTGATAAATTTGGAGAATGCATTTCTGAGGGTTGAAAAGCTGAGAATTGATTCCTAAGGCTGTAAACATATATTTATGCCAGTGGTTCTCTGTTGATTTTATTGGTATTGAGAGAACATTTGGAGTAATGGGGTGGACAATTAGGTCAACAGACAACTAGTCGGTGATGATAAAACACAGGGTTGTGTAAAGTGTTGCAATTCTCAGGCTAATGATACTACCATAGGAAGAGTAGATCTGCTACCTTTTATAGCACAAATGAGAAAGATAGGTATCTCCAGATTGTAGTGTCTTCAGTGGATAACATCTAGGCTTTCCTATACATAGACACCAAAAATACATAAAAATAAGTTGAAATTGTTTATTCTACACTCATTATATGTATCTGATGCAGGAGACCTCTGCTTCTAGGAAATTCTGTACCAGTAAACCACACAGTAACCCAGTACTGAATAGTAAACAGAGACAAGAAAGAGGAGCAGCTATGAGAAATCAGTTTAACAAAATTAAAATTTATTAAAGTTGCTTTTAGCTTTTCATAACTTATAGAGATGAAGTATACTGTGAAATGCTATGAAGGTGAAGCTATTTAAGGGAACTAGTCAAAATATGTCTTATATAATACTGAAAGCCCTATAAAATAAACACCAGCTAAAAGACTTAAACCTGTTAAAAATATTTTGGATTCAAGTTTGAGTTCAAAACGTCACTGTTTGGTGTTCCTGCTCATGGGCAAATCTGGTGAAGTTAACATGCCTGAAGTAAACCAGTTCTAATTAAGAGCTATTCAGAGCCGTCTCTATTTACTCTGTCACAATCATGTCACAGAGAGTTCCATTCTACTACAATAGAATTCATGTCATTATCTATTTAATAGAGTTTAAATGGATTGTACATTAAGCAGCATTACTTTATACAACACAGCATCACTAAAGCATGTGTACCTGTAAAATGGAATGATTTAAATGTATTATGCAATAAACCTAAGTGGTTAGCAGGAACATGAATTGTAATAATACCTTGAATATAAAAATGCCTTTCATTTAGGTTTTTTTTAGCAAGCATACATTATCTGAACTTGATATTAATTCTGAAAGACAGGTAGGTGTTGTTATAAACATACAGCAGATGGTTAAACTGACATAAATGGAGGGTGAGAGATTTGTTCAAGGTCAGAGAGCAAGTGCCCAGAAGTTCTGACTTACAGTTCCCTGTTCTGGTCATGAAACAAATCTCTTTTGTTCTAGATATTTGTAAATTATGCTTTAAATAATAGACATACTATCTTGTTTGTGCTTCCTAAATATGAGTACAGGACATACACAAAGGAGACAATCTATGAATTTTGCCTTTAAAGTGAGTGCAATTTTTATTTTGTTTCAGGATAAAGAACACAGAGTTATATACTGGGGGCACTTGTGTCATCCTCTGCTACAATAAGTAGCTTGCTGTAGAAATAAGTGGTTGGCTGTGGTTGATTTCTATCCTATACAATCCACTAAAACTTCCTATATATACCTGCAGTGTATGCCAATTTTGATCTGTCAGGAATCGAAATACCCTTTTGTTTTGGATTGCTGTTCAAGTCCTTGCTTCCTTCTTTTGATTTGCTCTTTCTATGCTGAACATGTAACAGGTCCATGTAGTGATTTATCAGAGTACGTTACTCTTCTTTGCTCTTCTGTCTTTTACCTGGGAGAAATGGTTTATCTTCCTTTTTCTCTTCGTTAATATTCAGCATATTTAAATTAAATAATATCTCACTCCTGTTAGAGCCTGACATTATATAAAAATGATGCTGTAACCATGAGATGCTTTATAACTGAGAGTTGAATATAAACAAGTAGTTTTATCTAATTTTCTTTTTATATCTGTGGACATAAAAGAGGGGGAATTCTTAAACTTTTTTTTCTGTGTTTTGGCCAAATACTGGATGGTCATCTTGTCGAATAAATAAGGCAAGTCTAGTTTAAACACAAAGTGAGTAACTGCAGAAGGTTTATTTATTTAAATGGCTTCCCGTTCAGATGAAATCTAAACAGAAAAGCATAAAAGTTATCTCTTAAATCCAAACCAGAGTTTTGGCTGAGCTTATTAAGTCTGAAGAGTCTGGACTTAAAACAAACAAACAAAGAAATAGCTCTTTTTGCATGTGAAACACACTTCCTCCAGCTATGCCATTTTCATTTCAAAGGCTTCTTTGTACATTACCAAGTGCAACCCAAAAACAACCCCATCAGATAAATACCAAACTGTTAATTCCACTTTACATGTGCAACTCAGAGAGTTTATGTGACATGTCTTAAGTCAAAAAGCAAAATACCAGCAGAATAGGATTTAGAGTTGAGTGGAGTCTAATCCACCAGGCTCTGCTCAGCCCACTAAACATGACTTTTATTGTGCACCCAAATACCAGCTGGTGATACTTGAAGATTGATGGTAGCACACAGCTCTGGAATGTGCTCCTAAATTCACTCTTTGTGTCAGTCTTCAATGTGTGAAAAAGAATGAAATACGGTTATGTTTTGTGTGTTTAAACAGCAAACATGCTACCCACTGTCTCCCTGAGGGGCTTAAGCGCAGCACTCCTACTCCCACTGAGCCAGCAGTAGGGACAGCCACATGTCATAAATGACACTTATCAGTGGCAGACTCATTTCCACCTTTCAAAGCCATACAGAAATAGAGTAAGCTTAAATAAAATAATTTTCACTGTACACCTGCTTCAAAGTATTTTGGTTTTGTAGTTGACAATAAAAAAATAAACCTAAGTCTTAACTAATTTGAAAGTACTTTTAACAATTCTTGGTGTTCAGCAACACAAACAGTGAACATAGATGATGAAATTAATAATTTCCAGTTGTGTCCAAACTCTGAAGTCCTCTGGAGAATATGACCAAACCCTGCATCCAATGAAGCAGGTTGTGGCATTATAGTAATTTGAAAAAAAATAAAATAAAAAAATCTTCATGTGCAATCTGCTGAAACCACATGGCTATTCCTCTAATGGGTGTGAATGCATTTAATATACCAGAAAAATGTATTTCAAGTGAAAAAACAACAGGAAAATATTTAAGGATAGGCTTGACCTTAGCTCTTCTCGCAAACCAAACTTTCTTTGGCTTCTGAAAGCATACCAAATCCACCCACATCCAGAAAGCAGCTTGCTTCCTGTCAATGCAAAAGGCTGGGTGGCCTCTTGGATGCAAAATCAAATTTAATCAAAAAAAAGAGTGCAAATTAGGCTACATAGGATAAATTAACGAAACAGAACAACAAATAAACATAGGAAAAGGAATGAAGAATATTGTGAAGCATTCTGCTGTTCTAATATTGCTGTTAATACTAGAAGCAGAAAAAACAAGAAGAGATTTGGACAAATACAAAGTGAAAGAACTATGGAATCAAGTGCAGTTGTCTCTTTTGGTAAAGTTCGTTATCTCCAATACAATGACCCTTTTGGCATCATGTTGGACTAGGGGTTCATTGAAGGTTCACTGAAGGGGGAATGCCATTTGTTGACCTCTAGCTGCTTTGTTTTCTCACACAGTGGAGCAAGAATAAGTGTTTCTTTTATCTTTCCCAGATGTAAAGCAGTCTCACTAACTTTCTAGACCTGGTATATAGAGATGATTATCTGATATATAGACAAGAACGTATAGACACCAGGTATATGCATACCATTAACTGACATACTGATAGGAAACAAGAAAACACACTCAGAAAGGAAGCAGTGGTTTCCCTAGTTGTATGTGATACCCACCATCCTACATACCTATTTCCTTATTTTTGTAGATAGTTCAGCTTCTTTTATGAGCATCCCTCTGTACTCGGAAGTGTGTATGTCTAAAAATATTACCCTTTAATTCATCAGTCCATTTAAATTAATTTATTAATGAATTTCTTTTTACTGTGTAATACTGCCCTCCAAGCCTTCTTCAGCTCATAGCTGAGTAAATTGTACATTTTTTTACTGAAGAATGAATAAAAGCTAAGCACTTGGGATTTAGCTTGATCTCTTTATGCCTGATGTTTCCTGATAGCTAATCCTAACTTGATTAAAATGATAATAATAATAATAATGAAACAGTAACCAATCCTGCATATACTACGTTGTCCTTTTTTTTATACGAAGTAGAAGTGAGAAGTGACTACCGAAGAAAGGAACAGTATGTTTGAAGGAGATCTGTGGATAAAGTTGGATGGCTAAAATTGCAGCTGAAGTGGGTAACATCAATAAAGGCAAGGATTACTGCAGCAAGGGCAGTAATGCCAATCCTAGATATACAGAGATTGGCTGAATCTCTAGGGAGGTTGCTCTTTGAAGGAGAGAAAGGAATATAATGAAAAGGGTTCCTCTGCCCCATCACAGTGAAGTGAGCTCTTTATTACAGAAACTATAATGAAATATTTCAGTGGTTGAGCTGTGTTTTCTCAATGACTTTTCATTAGCTCTGGCAACAAGAGTAATTCTGCACCATAGCAACCATATGCTTGGAGTGAAAAAGAAACATTGCATGAGTGAGTTGATGTGAAGAGCTTTTTCAGTTAGAAAAGAAGTTAAGAGACTACTATTATAGTTTAATTAAAGTGGTGGTTTTTTGCATTATCTGATAGCAGTTCTTCACTACAATTCAGAGGCACAGTTGTCGGCACATCCATGAAAATGTATTAACACCTCGAAACTACACATTTGGGGAGTAGCTGTCTCTGCCAATTTTCAAAGGGCAAATTATGTTTTCATGTGTCTACAGGCTACCTCAGTACACCTGCAAAGTGCACTTTTACACTGAAATAGAAAGGTAAACTTTCAAGGCAAGACAATTTTAGCAGTAAAACAACCTCCCTTTCACTCAACCTTACTTACACTCTCCCCGGTCTTCTCTCTCCTGCCCCAGTATTAAAAAATATTCCAGCCGACATCATCTGAGATGTCAGTTTGTGCAGAGTATATAGTCAGATACTCAAACCTAAGCCTAAAATGGTTTGCCTTTATTACATAAATAACAGCCTGAATGAGATGCAAAACTAATGAGAAGTCCATTCAGACCTCATTTTCCACCCAGAGGTCAACCTGGTAAATGGTATGAAGTGGTAAATGCGATGAAGATGAATGAATTGGAGAAACAGCTCACATGTTGTTTCCCAGTTCTGACTTGGAGAATAACACTAACTTCATTTTGAATTCATTATTCAGACAGACAATTACAATAATTCACATTCTTCAATTTCTCATATGTTTCTTTAAATTTGGATCAAAGAGTTTTTATGTTTGCATACAGTCAGGGCTTCAGCTGGTCAGTTAGCCTGATAGCTACTTGGAACATTTCTCTGTGTGACTGAAGAGGAAGCACAACCATTCAGCCAATGACGTGATTGCTGGTGCACCAGAAAAAAAAAAGAGTAAGAGAAAACACAAGAGATTACAATAGGAAGATATACTGCTCCCAGAGAAGTAAACTAACATGGAATTTGTCTAACTTCTTCATGGGTGTGGCTTTTTTTCTTATTCTGTCTCAAAAATAATGTCATATTTGGCAACTGAAAGCTTCTCGCTCCTGCATCTGGAAAAGCAAAACATCTCAGGTGCCAATGGCAAAGCCACCATCTGCACCCAGACTGATGGGTAAAATGGGTTGAGCTTGTGCAGCCTTAGGCAATGTGTCAAGGACCCTCTCGATGTCTTTTGGAAAGAAACAAAAGGGTAAAATCTGTATAAATGTGCAGACTTCAAAATACACAGTTTACAACTCTTGGAGAGCAGTTAGCACACTGGAGAGCTGTTATACACAAGCTCAGTATATACAAGACATAGATAAGACTGGCTCCCATCTGACGTCGCTAACTCAGCTTCACTTGTCTTAAACCTAATTGGCTTGTCTTTATGACTCTCCTTGCCTGCCAAAGTTATCTCTTTGGTTTTGGAACCAAAAAAAAAAGAAAATAAAGCCTAGCCAGGTTAATAAGGGACAGAAATGAACAAGGTGATATTTTAAAAATCAGATATCATTTTCTTCTGTAAAGTTCTGTACGGTGGCAATGTTTGTGACATCTTCTAAAATTAAACCCACAAATGGCAATTATATAAAGGGATAAAGTTAATAACTAGTAAAACTATACCTGCACACTACTTATTAAAAACTACGCATCCCACTTTTCAGTGTTTTTACTGAAATACCTATACAGACTTCAGAGGAGTTATTCCAGATTTACAGTGAGGTAGGTGGAGGAATAATCTGAAAATTATGCCTGGAAGTGTCTACAGCCTAGGGAGACTGGCTGGCTGGAGGGCGTGGGTGGTCTTGCATAATTCTCAGTGAAGGAATCTCAATACTGGAATAATTGGCAAGGCTTGGAATAACCATGCAACTGCAGTTTGAAAAAAGTTGACATTTTTCCTTTTTGTTTTGGAGTGGGGCTCCTATTGTGGAATGTGATACCATTTCATCATGACTATCTTTGTAAGTTAAAAAAAAATAAATTCAGAATTGTAATAGTGTCTGTTCTTCATAATGTAAAGCTTCCATAAAAATACACTTAAAGTTGTGGGGCGCATTGAGTTGATGAATGTGCCACAGTGTCATGTTAATACATTTTTGCCACGCATAAATGACTTCCTTTTGTCTTGTGTTTGCCTTTGCTTAGAAGGCGTATTCCTTCTGCACAAAATTGTCAGCTGCCCACACCTCAGTGGAGCTGCCTCTCCTTCTTCATTCTTCAAAGCAGCAAATGAAAGGTGGAAGTTCTCTGATAGTTTTTGATGGTTTCAATAAAACAGCATTGTATCATGAGTGATTCCCCTTTCATTACAACTTTTCAAAAGCCACAAGATCAAAAACCACGCTATTGTGGTCTCTTTTTTTTAATTCTATGAGTTACCACGATTTTAGGATTCTATGTCTTATGAATTGTAAAAAAAAAAAAAGACTCACCTACTGACATATGTGAACACTCAGTTTAAGGTCAGCTATTAACTGGTATGTCTTTTCCTATCAACACATGGTCCCCTTCACCAAGAGCTATTGAGTGTTTTACTGCTCCTAATGTGTATGCTGAGCTGCTTAAGGTGACAGATTGTTCTTCAGACATGCTAGAGCTACCTCTGCGCCTGAATCTTCAAAGACTTCACCTTGGTGCTATTATTTCTATTTATAAGAGTGCACTATCTCATAAAACTCTATGTTTAAATCCTGTTTTCAACTCACTTTAACAAATATACCAACAAGTATTCAAGGTGTATAGTTGAATCAGATCATATTTAGTTATCATTGACATTTCTGTGTTATTTGCTCTCATTCCAAGTACAGCAATTAAGTTTCTTACTAGCAAATTATGCATTTTAGCTCTCAGCAAAGAGGGCTCCTGTTTCAGCCTGTACGGTCTGAAGTCCCTTCCTCCCTGTCCTCCAAGTGATCTTGTTAATTGGTTAGCCTGTGATTTTATGAGCACTTGTAAATCTGTTTTCTCCCTTCTCGTTCACGTTTTGGGGTTTTGATTAATTATTTAATTTTTTTTAGTAAACATTTAATTAAACCCCTCTCAGACAGATTCAGAAGCTAGCAAGTGTGCACATCGGTGATTTCCAGTCCTTATAAACCTATTACTTCCTATACAAAAAGCCAAATTTCATTGTAACAGCCTTAAAAAAAAAAAAAAAAGTGCAAAGACTTCTCAAGCATGAAGAAGAGATAAAGAGATAAAGTAAAGGTCAAAGGTCAACCTGAGCTTTTTTGGGCCCCGTGTGGTTAAGGCAGACAAAGGACTGGCTGATAGCACATCTGGCTGCTTATGTCTCTATGGCCATATGACTATGTACCCACTCATAATCAGCTTCACTTGAGAGCTGCCTGAGGGTTGGACTTTAGTGTGAACACTGTGTAAGCAGTGGCAAAATGCTTTAACACCTCTCTTATCTCACCCCCTTAAGTAAGAGGAATCAATATAGATTTCTTCAAAGAAAAAGGATATTTACAGTGCAAAGGTGACTCGTTCTAAAGTTTTGAAAGGAATATGTCAGACCATCCTGATTCTCTTTCCATACATAAAATGAAACAAGGAGTCACACTGTAACCTCACATAGTTTAAAAGTAGTATAACAAATAGCGTATTTTTTCTACTGGTACTATGTAACCTATAGAAATAATACATTTATTTCTTTTCTGTCATTACACTAAAAAAATCAGAAAAAAGACAAAGAAAACAACAGTTCAAAATTTTAGACTCTTATTAAATCCCTTGTCTTTTAACTAAATATTTTCCAGTTCTTTCTACTAGTAAGGTGTAAAACAGAGAACTTAGTCAATACAAAGTAGAAAGGAAAATATTTGAACTAGATTCAAACAGAGCTTTTCTTCTGGCTGAAATGGGTTTTTTTCAGATTATTTTTGTAACTTTGCAGATATGTCTGATTCCACTCACATTTTTAAAATATATTACCATTCCTTTCAATGCTAGCAGCTTTATGTACAGCGTCTCTCTGATTTTACATGTGCAAAGTACTTTTTTGACCGCTCAAAAGTGACCCATTAGTAAAAGGATCCTATTTCCATCTAATGATCTAATCAAAACTTCATTCTCCTTAAATATTTATTTCTAGGGGAAAAAAAAAACAACTTTCACTCCTGTTCTTAGAAGGTGAGATTTTGTGTTGCAATTTGGCATTTGTCATGGGATGGCATATTTATTGGCACAAAATGAGAGTCTAAGAGAGTCTTATAATCTTCTTGACTAGAATCTAATGTTGTCAAGCCTGCTGCTAGATATACACAAATCCTGTCATTTGTGCAACCCATGCCCCATGCAGGAATAAAAGAAAACAACATTGTATTGCTGACTTCCAGACCACTACGGCTACGTAAAATCCATGCTGATTTGGGCAGCAGAGATTCCCTGGAGAGATGTAGCATATCTTTCAGGAAAGCTATGTTTGTTCCTTTCACCATGGTGCTGCCTGTGAAACTGGATTGCTGTGCTTTACTCCCTGCTTGTTTTAAGGCACAAATACCCAATCTCTGATCTAAACTTCCCCATAAACAATCTTCTGAGACTGAATCCTTACACCAGCAGGAAAGAAGAGGAAAATATATTATTTCTTGTACTTTACCAAAGAGGATCCTAAATTAAAAGATTGAAAGAGCAGCCAAGATTTGTTGAAATAAGCCCTGCTAGGCTGGCAACCCAGGGAAGGTATAGAGCAGAGATGACTGCATGCATTCTCTCACATATCGTAGTTTATCCACAGCTTATCAGTGGATAAACTCAGTGCTTTGAGCTTGCCCTGGGGATGCATGCATACTATGGATGTAGCTTCCCAAACTCTTCAAGGTAAAGATATTTCTTGATTTTATTGAACTTTTCAGTAACAAATAGTTACATGGGTCTGCAAATATGAAATAAGCATATTTTGGGAAGATCCTGTTAAAAATTGGATTAGTTTTGGTAACATATGCATCAAATATCCATATTAGTGTAGGATGTCTACCAAGGAAGTCACTTATATTAGGGCCTTACCTAATATAATAAGGATTATTTATTTCTTGCATTAGGAAATCAGGCTGTTTTTTCAGCATTGTGACACCAGTGAATTTAAATTAAGGAGTGATGAAAGGTTGATGTTGAGAGATTAAATAAAACATTCAGAGGAATACCTGATTAGTAGATCTAGCTCATAAACCCTTATGCAGGTTGGACAATTTGGGTATAACAGGCTATGTGAGATATCTCCACCTTCCTGGATTTCCATTTTCTGATAGCCATAATCTGTTTTATTCTGGCCAACACAATGAGTTCTGAGGGTTAGAAATGCTTTTGTGATGTTAGTAACAGATATACACAAATACTTCATTGTTTCTCCTGTGAAAACACAACTTTTTAAAAAATTATACTTGCATTAACTTTTTCTGTGGTGGATTAGAAGGATAATTAAAGAGTAGGTGTTAAACTGCCTAACTGTCAGTAAACTGTACACTGCGTATGGAGGAAACTCCCAGTCACTGTGATCTCCAAAATGTGCATTTCTATAATAATAATAGTTCTGGGGACAGTGTTCGCAGAAGTTTTTGTTTTTCATTAAAAAGGACAAGAGCTATATAACATGTCCTCTAAGATCAGATTTCTAACACTAGGGATCAAGTTGGTATTGGTTTTATCACTGAGGAAAGCCAAAACTAAATTTACTGACTGATGAAAAGAGGACAAACAAAGATTACAGGGTGACAGTTATTTGCATATAGAATATACTATAATATTTTGTTTTATTGTCAAACAAGATTGTTAATACTCACAGAGAGATGTCTGCAACATCATTTTCCATACAGGGCTTACAGTCTTGGATGTTTGATTGAATTCCCAAAGCATAGAATAGAATTTGCTTTGAAGGTATCTTGGTTTTGGCTGAAATAAAGTTAATTTTATTCCTAATGGCTGGTATAGTGCTGTGATTTGGATTTAAGATGAGAACAATGTTGATAACACATGGACGTCTTAGGCATTGTTAAGCAGTGTTTATACTAAGTCAAGGACTTCTCGGTTTCTCATGATGTCCTGTCAGTGAAGGCTGGGAACACACAGTTATCTGGGAGGGGGCACATGAAGGGCAGCTGACCTAAAACAAGACAAAGGAGTATTCCATACTGTATGATGTCATGCCCAGTAATATAAACTGGGAGGAGCTGTCCAGGGGGCACCTGTGACTTGGGAATTGGATGAGCATATGTCAGCAGATGGTGAACAACTGTACCCTGCATCATGGGTTGGTTTTTATTATATTTCATTATCAATATTATTTCCCCTTCCTTTTCTGTCCTATTAAACTGCCTTTATTTCAACCCATGAGTTTTACTTTTTTTTTTTTTTTTTTTTTTAATGATTCTCTCCCACATCCCACTGAAGGGGGGGTGAGGAAGGGAGTGAGTGGCTTTGTGGTGCTTCATTGCCAGCTGGGGTTAAACCATGACAGTAAATGTTTATACCATATTTTTATATCATCAGTAAATGTTTACAACATTTTTTACAAAAACTTGTGGAGATGAGAAGGAATGTGGAAGAACTTACAGCATCTTTCCAGCCACCACTCTTTCCAAGTAACAACACCCAGATCGTAAATTTTTAATAAATCAAATTTTCTTGGGTGATTGTGTGGTAAAATTTCTTAAGTTAAAAGAAAATTTGATCAGGTATAAATTCCCTCCCCACTTTCTTGAGTAGTCCTAAGAGGCTAATAAACTGTAAGCTTCACCACTGAAAGAAATAAAACTAATAAATCTGTAGGAGAGTATTTGTTTCAAGGCTTGCCTTCCTCTCATGAGTGGCAGTGAGTTTCCATAGTCTAGTGAAATGTCATAAGTCATTCTCCTCATCAACAGCTTAATGGAGACAGATTACCTTTCAGGTGCCTTAGAAAGAATAATAGCATTGCAGAGAGGTTTAAAATCCAAGAAAATAATGGATTTTAATAATTGAAAGTTGTGGAAATCAAATATCTGTTGCTATTTGCTTATAAATAATCCTTGTGATCTTGATAATCTGTTATGTCAGTCATGGTTTATTCATTTTCAGTCTCTCTCCATCACTGAAGCAGTGAGGAGCATTACATTGTGCAAGCACTGTGCTCACATTTATCCAGTACTGTGAGGGAAACAGCTGCCTTTCCCAGTTTATCTGTTCTTCCCTAACACATCAAATACACAGTTATGAGAAGGTTCAGTTTCACCTTACAGCTGTCAAATCTTACAGAAAAGTTAGTAAGGCCATCAGGAAAAGGGATGAGCTCTAGCTTCCCAGGCTTGTTCTGAAAGAGCAGTCTGAGAATTTCAGAGTGGGCAAAGGGACTGCATTTTAATGGCGTTATGCTGGTGAGTCTCCCAGGTGCCTTTGAAAATCTGAGCTAAACTCTTACAGGGAGGATTTTTTAAGTTAAGTAAAACAATTGATTTTTCAAGCACTGAAGAAAGACTTCTGAAAGGGATGTGGACAATTTTCATATATATTTAATAAGTATTGTTTCGGTTTAAGCATTTAGGCACAGACTGTAAAACTATGTTTATCTGTTGTTGAGGGTCATATGAAATAGAAATATTACTTGGTTTGTTTTTTTAATAGTACCATAAATAAATGCATGTAGGCAACCCTTAGGTCCTGAAAGCTGTCACACATCGAAGTGAATCAAAACATCCTATCTTCCAGTAACTGAAAATAATTTTCGTCTTCCTGTGAAACTATTTAACAAGAATGATAAAAATTGAGTTATATATCCTATTTGTCAATGCAAATTATGTTCTGATAAGCGTTCTTTTTATCACTGGATCTCTAGTAACTGGTATAAGTCCCAAGACTGCAGCTTTTGCCTATATGTTGTCTACAACTTGTCAAAAATTGCTCTCCAAGTAATTTTCAAAGAAAAATTTATGCTTTCAGGTATATATTTGTTTTACAGAAAGCACATACTTTAGACACACCTTTTTTTTTTTTAACAGAGCACATATCCAGAAATATTTTTGTTTTGACAGTTTTGTTTCCCCAAATTAGTCCACACTAATCTAGCCATCTAAAAGGCTTAGATGACTAATTTTGAATAAGACATCTCCTGTTTTCTATAGGGAACTAATGAGCAAAATGCTTGTTTTTAGCAACATAGACAAACCATTGTCCCAGACAAACAGTTTGAAAAACTCATGTGGACTCAGTTCTTAGGTTTATGAATAAACATTATAGCAGGGCTTCATTTTCATATGTGCTGTGTATTTGCCACCCTTTTAGAGTCACGGGGAACACAGTCCAATAATAATGCTTATGAGGTAAGAAAGCATAATTATATGTTAAATATTTTAATACAGAAAAAATTGATTCTTAAAGTCTTATTTTTCCATTCCCAAATCTTGAGAAATAACCCTTCTATTATTACTGAAAAAAAAGTAATCTGAGCAGGAGCCAAAACATATTGGCCAAGCAAAGACAGGAAGGCTGAGCTTTCTCAAGGGCAGCAAGTAATACTTGCATTGCAGATCCTTATGCTATTCCTGTAACAGGCCTGATCCTACACTGATGAGATCAAAGGTTGTTTTTCACTTCATTTTATTGAAGAAAGTTTTATGTGGACAAATAGAGCTAGTTCTATAGTTCTGATAGTATGGTCCAAATCCTATAAACAAACAACTGAATAAATGGACACATTTAGACTTGGCTGAATAATTACTTTTTCTCTTTAAATAAGTCATACATGGTGATGAAGAACTAAAAAAAAAAATCACCTTGAAAATGATAAAAACCTGTTCTTAGTTAAGCCCCTTGTTAGGAAAACAGAGAAAACTTCTCATGTAGTTTTCATTGATCTTGTGGTTTTTCTGCTGTCATAAACTTCAAAATGTAATTGAACACATTGATTAATTTAATATATGATCTTCCTAAATGACAAAGTTGTAAATAATCTTATCCATTAAAATGAGAATTAATTAGATGAATGAATAACAACGATGTCTGAATTTTATAGGGTATTTCTGGATACTTGATGTAGAAAATAATTGCTTCAAACTGGGAAAGGAACATTTGCATTAATTCAACCATTGCAGAATTGCCAAGTGTCCAATGAAGATTTTTCTTTTCTTATTGACCCCACTTGTGCTCAAAAATGACTTTATTTAGAAATAAATGCACTTGTGAAATACGAAAGGCAACTGAACCACTTTACTAACTTGCCTTTACTTTTTCAGAGCTGCAAGAAACTAAGACCTCTGAGTATCACAGAATATCTCACAGTCCTCTGGATTACAGGATATTATTAATGGATGAAGATCAGGATCGGATCTACGTGGGCAGCAAAGATCATATTCTATCTTTGAATATTAATAATATAAGCCAGGACCCTCTCAGTGTAAGTTTAACTTTTGTTTTGAGAATTCAAGGTTGCTTTACTACATGTTGTTCTTTTTAAGACAAAAAAACCCTGTGTATTATTTTGCAGCAGGCCAAAGTCCAGAACTGAACCTTATTGAATTGTTAGTCCTTGGCTTATGTGTAATGCAAGATGAACAAGCTATCAGCATGGCTGCTTCCCAAACACTGCTTAAAAACTGTTCTGTTTACTCATGTTGAAGTGACATTCAACATGACTTGGCCTCATAAACAAAATTTATATGGATTGATGGTTTCTGTTCCTCTCAAAATCTAAGATAATTCAAAGGTGTTCTTTGAAAAGAAGCCTGTAAGGAAGAATAAGACACCTGCTATTGGTTTTAGGGCATAGGGAAAAAAAAAGACAATAGGGACAGAGTTGTCTTTAACCTTCAACTATATTTTTGTTTTGTATTCTGAAGCCTAATCGCTGAACTATATTTTAATTTTTGTTACGTGTCATCCCTTAGCGTTCAGTTGGGTCACTGAAACACCTCCTTTTAGGGGATTTTTGGACATTATGACCCATATCACCCTCTTGACATCATTTTTTTCTGGCTGCTTCTCTCACTTTCTGAGATCTCATTCTCTAAGGACTCTCTGTGTCCCATCTTCCCAAACTGCAGTAGGCAGCCTGTATATGAAAATAATAAAATTATCAAGTGTGTAAACCACTTTCACAGGTTCCCCTCTTCCTTCCAGAGCCGTTTCAAATCCAGCTTCCCTGTTTTTAAAATAGGTGGCCTGCAAAGTACTTGTGTGCCCAGAAGCCTGACTGTTAAGATATAAACTCTCAACAGCCTTTGCTTTGCCTATCTTTAGATTATCACAGCTACAACACTACCTTAAAGTGTTCCATAAAGGCCTTGTTCTACCAATTCATCCAGTCCTTTAATCTATGGGCTTTATTACTGTACTTCAGGAGTATTGAGGGGCAGAGATATCCAGCTTGCACAGAGAAGTTAAATGCCTTCCTTAAGAGGCAAGGCTTTTAATGTGTCAGGAGAGAGAGAGAGGCTCTACTGGAGGGTGATTAAGTGCATTTAAATTAAGCTTTGCTCTGAATCACCCTCTGGACATGCCTGTCTGGCTGAATTGATTGTGCAGGGAGTCCAGGGAGGCTGACTCTAACTTACACATTTAAATTAAATGCCTGTCGTGATGGCGTGAACGCATCCTTCCTCCTCCTAATGGTACAGAAATCCTCCTCTAAAAGGAGGCCACTTTCTCTGATCTCAAATAGCTTGTGTGACCTTTTTGCTAATTCTCATTTAGCCACCCTTGTCTGGGAGTTGCTGTGCTTCTGCACAGCACACTCCAGCCTTCACTTGTCAGGTTGGTTTTAATTCTGTACAGAGTTCAGTTAGATAGGAAGGCCTCTCTTGTGTGAAATATATTCTCCAGTATAAAACTTTGAGGCATTTCAACAGTCTATTTAGGTCTGGAAAAACAAGAGTTAAAAAAATCAACCAAAAGCAAAACCACACATTTTCCAGCAACAAATGTGATCTTCCAGCATTAGGCTCAGAATTAATCTGTGCAATTTCACACGTTCTTTTGTTTGTTTATTTATTTTCATAACAGATTCACTTTTCTTATACCCCTATAGAAACCCTATATACATATGCATACAGACCTACAACTCTCTGCATATATATGTGTATATATACATATACACAGAGGTCTTTTAACACTATTATTTGTTATCTTGAGGGTAAATGTTATCAGGATCTGTCACATACTAAGTTTCTAGGGAGAGATTTCTAATGGAAGTCTTGTCCATTTCAAAATCAAAATAAATAATGGTAAAAGATCCCTAATTTTAGAGTTTGAGTTCAGATCAGAGAAGTATGCAGAGATTGAGTTGTTTGTCAGAAAACTGTCTATACTGCAAGATATCTTGGAGAGAAATAGGAAATTAGCCTGAAATCTTAAGACTGTAAGGAGGTTTTATCATAGGATTTTCAATCATTTACTATTAAAACATCAAAATTTTTGCAAGAGCCCTTCTTTCAATATTTTAGTCTCATTTCTAGTGTGAACATTTTCTAGACATTCAGTAGAAGCAAAAAAGATGGACAGTAATTTTGACAATGATGATGAAAATATCTCTTATTTAGAAGAAATGTTTCAATACCTTGATTAATTTATCTTTATAATGTTTAATAAACTAAATTTCTATCAGCCAAAGACCTGGGCCATTTGTTTGGTGCATGCTAAGACAGAAAGTTGTTTTCATTTATGAATGAAAATCCTTTCTTGTCTTATAGTCAAGGTGTAAAAGATATCAAAATATTAACTTAGTGTAAGTTAGACAGTGAAACTTTTTGTCTAAGTTATATAATAAATATGTTACTTAAAATATGTTTCTTTCCTCACAGATTTTCTGGCCAGCATCAGCAAACAAGGTTGAAGAGTGCAAAATGGCTGGCAAAGATCCTACAGTAAGTTATAATCCACATGTACATCCACACACATACATAAATTAGATGCTTGGCAATTAAGTAAGAGTACCTTGAGTGCAGCCAAAAATACAAAATGAAAGAAATGTTTGTTTTGCTTTTTAAATGCTCTGCAGGCTAAATGGCAAAATGAGTTTATGAAAAAACAAGCTATGCAAATAGAATGTACCTTCAGAATTTGACAAATGGAAAAAGATATACCTTGTCCACTACTTTGCCTTTTTTTCTTGCTACAAGTCCCATTAGGTAATAGTACTTTTACAGATATGTCCTGGGAATGATTCTGAACAGCCTGCTGAGCTGTTTGTGGTGGCTGTCTGCTCACCCCAGGAATGGACTCTGCAGGTGGGTGGTACCCACCACAGCCTAAAGACCCTGGACTCAGGAACACCTCAAACACCTCTTTCCATTACTCCCATGATACAATACTTGCCAAAATAATTATCTGCAAAAACACTATACTTCCTTTAAAAGAGGTAAAGATGATCTCTGGAATCATGGCAAACACAGACCATGCAGAGGCTAAGACATTTTGAACCACAGCTGATTTTTCTCCCATCTAAATACAGACATCTTCCAAAGGACTGAAATCAGCTGGTAATTTCCCTATAGACTTTTTAGATAGAACTATTTTAAAAGGCCCAGAGAGTGCAGCCAGTGGTAGAATACAGCAGATTTGAACTTACAGTTTGTATAAAGCTGTATTTTATCCACAGAAGACAACTAAATTGTAAAAAAAAAATTTAAAAAGCGGAAAATCAGTTTCATTCTATTCAGTTACCTTTTGACTTTTTACTAATTCAGCAGCACCTAAAGATCTTTATCCTGGTTTTGTTTTTAGCAGTTTAGATATAGCTGTTTTCCAAATGATTTTTTAGTTTTAGAATTCAGAACCTAATCTGCACTAGAAAATTGCAATTTCTCACTATTAAATGTATAAGAAAGAAAAAACGAAATTTTGCTTTTTGACCAAAGAGCTATGGAAATCAGAAGCCTTCACATTAGATAAAATTATCCTTGGGTGACATACTCCTCAACATATATCTCGGATCATAATTAATTAAATTATTGAAGGGCTTAAGCAGGTGTATATAAACAATTTTAATTTTGGAAACAACAGAATGAATGCAAAAGTCCACTGAATTTATGTTATTTCTTTAAAAGGTCTGTATATCATGCCTAATATTTATATTTATTTTAGCTACACATTTTGTATTGTTGACTAACCTTACAGATGATATACTATTGAGTCATTGCAATGTTACAATAATTCACCAGAGTCCATTTTGTAAGAAAAATATGTGTGGGATTTATTTTGAAAATTTATTTCAAATTATGATGAAGAAAGAAAACCAGAAGGTTGGCCTACTGGACTGTTGCTGTAGTAATTGATTTTTCAAAACTATGGAGAGTAATTCACTATATTTCTGAAGAACAACAGAATGAGTCGTTATGAACAACTGTATGATGGTTGGTATGGCAGCTTATCTGCTTTCTTTCCTGATATGTATGGTAGTGAAACCCAAGTATTTTTCCTATTGAATGTCCTATGTTTCTATACATCTTTACATAGTTATCGTTACTGCAGTGCACAGTAAATTCTACAGCTAGTGTCCTGTTAAGTTGCACTAAATGTGAAATTAAAGCATATAGCTTTATTAATGATGTTTAATGTTTACCTTAGTTACAAAATATGTCAACTGCATCATCAACTTGTGATAGACTGGTTATGGAATTTTATTTTTTTTTTAAATACAAATGTTCATTGGTCTTAGACATGTTTCCAGCCTATAATGAAACTCTTCTATGGCAAAAATAAGAAAAACATAGGTGATACTCTAATCAGAAAGCAGTATGCAAAATATATGATCTACAGGAAAAAAACCCCAAGACAATACTAAGTACTGGACTCTCCATTTAAATTTTAACCTTTAGTATTTAGTGGTGAGACTCCCCTGCCTTTTAATCGTATTGAAGTATCCAAATGTTTCTGCATTAATGTACAGATTTTTAGATAGAACCTCTGCTTTCACAACAGTTTGGATGTGGGTACAGCTAATATCCTGTAACATAGTTAATTAATAATGTCCATGTGCATCAACTTTAATTGATATTTTTAATCCCAGTTGTGCATAGCAGAAGAGAAATTGAGTTCTAAAAATAGAAGTTTACATTAAGTTTCTTATTATTTGTCCTCAGGACTTTAAAAAAGAAAAAAAAAAAAAGGTATTGGAGCAGCTGCTGCCCCCACCAAAATCAATAATATGTCATATTGAGAGCTCACTGAAATGATGAGAAAAAGAGAACCCAATGCTAAATCACTGTTTGCAACTTAAAAATTGTGGTTCAATTTAAATAGCATTCTTGTGAGTTTCATTCCTGATAATAATGGGATAAGCAGAGAATTAATTAAGAATCATTAAGAGTTTCAAATGAAAAAAAAAAAAAAAAGAGGGGAGAGTGAATGCCTGATAACCTTTGGCCTATCAGAGAACAGTGGTTATCACAAGGTAAAAGAGATAGACTTGGAGCAGCTAGTAAAGGACTTTTTGTAATAAGCAAATTCTTTTCCAAGGAGATTCAGGGGGGTTCATTTGCGTTATTATTAGACAAACATCAGTATCCAAACTTGTCATCTTTGGCTGCCTTCTTCATTACTGAAAAGAAATTGTCAGCTCTAAATAGTACATTCACTGGGCTAACTTGAATGCTTAGAACTAGAGAGTTGGGCAAAGGCTCGGAAATCATCATCTTCTGCTGGACAGCATTGAAAGATGAGGATGTTGGTATTGAGACAACTTGTGTTACTTGTCTGTAAGTCATCAGTGAAGACACATGAAGGCACAGTATGTATCAGATGGTTACCTTATAAGTCTGTCCTTAAAGACAAGAGCTTGTTCATCTAACCATCCCTGTGTTCTTGCTGTAGACACTTTTGAAAGTGCACAGCATGGTATTAAAGCAGAGTAGCAACTTCTTACGTACACATTGTTTCCTGGTCCTGATCCTTGAAGACTTTCGTTCTGAGATTTCTCAGCTTGTAATCCTTTTCTATGAGTCATAAAGAAAGTTTTCTGCAAACAGCAAAAAAAGAAAGTATCAGTTTACACTCTGGTATGTATAGGCCAGTGTTGTACATTCACCTGCCCTTCTTCCCTTTCCACGGTTGTACTGTGGATTGGCAGTACTGCTGAGAAAAACACATTTTTGATAGTGAAACATTACTAAAGCCATCTTTGAACCAAACTAAGATAGCTGGATATGAGAAAATGGAAACATTTAGGAATAGCCCTCAGCTTTAGCAAAACAATATATTTTGTCTGGGTTAAAGGATTTTTCTGATATAGCTAACACTTAACTGAGGACATACAGTGTTCCCTGTAGAGAAACTCCTATGAACTCTGAACTACCTACAGTTATGCAGCAGTTTTCAGATATTGTAGTATGGTATCTGCTCCTGCTGAACCAACAACATGAATGCCTTTAATTATAAATAAACTGTGCAGTCTTCTAAACAAGGATTAACTCTACTGGTTTTCAGGTAGACGTCCGATAGCACAGTTTCCAATCCTGTGCTCACAGAACACATGCAGTTATCACTATCTTTAGTGAAGGTTTGGGTGATTGAATATGAAGACAGTTCTGGGATCTCAATAAGAAAAAATATTCAGAAAAAAAGAAAAATCTATTTTCAGCCTAAAGTTCATTAACAGTTCATCATAGTCAAAAAAGGAAAGTGCAAGAGAAGAAAGGGTTATGCTTGAAGAAGAAAACTGTAAATATAATGGTGTGAAACTGTGTGGTCCTTAATGTTCTGTTTTAGTTTTTGTGCTGACTTGAAGGTGTTATTGTTTATTTTCAATATAAAGCAGCAATTCACTGCAAAGTTCCTTTGTGTTGTTCAAAATTTTAAAGTTTTGGAAAGAAATTGTTTATACAAATAATGGGATCTGAGATTTGGACTCGCTTTGCTTTCTAATTATCTCTAGCTATGATGACAACATTAGAAGGGAAAAAGAGTGTTTTGGAGGTGTTCTTAAGGAGACTTTATAAGGTTACTTCTTATTTTCCCTTCTCTTTCACAGAGAAGTCTGTGGATGAAAATTAGAATACTGTCTGGAAGTGGGAAAGTCATATGCACTACTCTATAGCTCCTCTTTAGTGCCCTATCAATGTTCAATTCCCAGAATTGGCAAAATGGCTTGAAAAGGAAACAGAAGTCAGCAGATGTTCAAATCCATAGACTACCAAACTCAGTAGATGTTTTCATGATACTATTAAAACTATAAACCATGTCTACTCCCTAGAGTTCTCAACATCTAACAAAATTTGACAATATGAAATTATTTGTTTCTGTATTCCCTGCAGCATGGCTGTGGAAATTTTGTGCGTGTGATACAGTCGTACAATCGCACACATCTGTATGTCTGCGGCAGTGGCGCCTTCAGCCCTGTGTGTGTGTATGTCAACAGAGGGCGCAGGTCCGAGGTAAGTCTCTTCATTTTATCCACTCATTTTGTGGTGCATCTTACTAGTGTTATGCAAATAGCAGTGATCCAAACAGATTCCTTCACTCATGTTAAATAGAAATGAGACAAAAGCAATGATCAAACCCATGCCTCAGGAATGATGGTTGTCCAAAATTTGACGGTCCTACCAAATAGTGGGCTACATTTGATATTACTTATTGTTTGATGTTGGCTGGTGAATCCATTCCTACCACTTGTTGGAAAAATTGCCAAGAAATACGTGAAAGGAAATAGCCAATTAGATAAAAAGTGAAATATGAAGTCCACTTTTTACAACTTCCATGCATTACCAGTTCCTAGGAGAAGCCCTTAAGTGTCCTAAATATTTAGGTACGTGGAGATTTTCTGGACTTGAGCTTAATACCCACTAGATGCAATTCCAGTACAGGTAACTTTCATCTACGGCACACATTTTGGCCCATTAGATTCTGCTGGGATGAAGTTGGTAAGTTTTCTCGTCACTGTGATATCTTTCAGGGTGTAAACCTTATCTCCAGATAGGTCTGCAGTTTTTCTGTATTCAGTTTCACTGAGTATTTTCAATCTACAAAGTACCACGTTTCATAAATATATTGTCCAAGTTTCCTGATTTGTTTATATGCAAATGAAATAGGTAATAAATTAAGCAACCAGAAGGAGAAAGAGAAGCATTTAAATGAGATCCAGCACCTCAATAGCTTTTGGGTCAGATTCATGTCTGCAGGCACAGGGAGGTGCAATATATTTTCCTGTACAATATGGAAGCAGATGTGTTGGGAAGGAAGATCAGAGCGTGCTCCCTGGAGTTTTGCCATGTAAGGGTGGCTTTAAAAGCTAGTCTGGCTTTTAGGGAAGACACTGGGAAGTTCATCGGTGATTTCATTGGGAGTATAATGGGAATCCTGGCCAAGACCCAGGACTACTGCAGAGGGTGCCAGAGAGGTGATAAATCATTGTTCCTCCAGGTAGGTTTGCACAGGATGATGTCAGTGAGTTTTGGTAGATACCCACCTGGTTCCAAACTTCTTAACAGACTGTGTAGTCTGTGTCACTGCACAATCAGTCCTAATGAATTATCTAAATGTCGAGGTTCATAGACCTGAATTTAAAGGTACAGGCAAGAAGAACTGAATAAGTAAATATACCTTTCTGGTTAATGGAGTCTGCATTAACTTATTTTGATGTATTTTGAAATAGAGGACCATCTTTCCTCAGCATTATCCTATTTCTGGACAAATTATTTAAAACATGGAAAGAGATCTCATTTGTCTCTAATTAATGCAGTATTTCTGTATCAGCTTAAGTAGTAGTATTACAGCCCAGAGAACTCTGAATCTCATTATTTTATGGGGCTTGTAAATGAGATTTGGAGGGAAGGCTTTAGGGTGGGAAATTATGTCTCCAGATGATGCAAAATGTTAAATTTCTTAAGTTAAAAAGATGGATACATGTTTTGGAAGAACAAAACTGGCTGCACTTAGCCTGTCTGTGTAGCTTCATGCCTAGGATCAATTGATTAAATAAAGTGATGTTTCAGACATCTGGAATCTGTCAGACACTTGACTGTAGGCATCGCATGCTCAAAGCCATTACTGTACAGGACAATAATAGCATAACAGTTTAAACTCAAGCATTTCATTCTGAACTCATTGCATAGATATCAGTGCATGACTAATTAATAGAGCAGAATGAAGAACTATGTAGTGCTGGTGGGACTAGTGAGAACTCTTTATTTTTTCTCTGTTTTTATCATTTCACCTTTATATTAGTACATTTTTCCATGCACAGAAGGCTGGTTTTCCACATCCAAAATGGATATTTTAGAAAGCACATCTGTTTTTCTCTAGAAGCTTACAAAGCCTGACAGTAAGAGTCATATCCAACAATCATAAGAACTGGGCCTGTTTTGCTCTTTTGTCTCCAGGATTCCACATAACCTCACAAAAAAAAAAAAAAAAAAAAAAAAAAAAAAAGGTTGTTTTATTGAACAGAAAGAATTTTTTTCTTTTCCAAGAAAAAGAGGTTAAAAATT
>WTSP01019344.1:0-27688 GCA_025331215.1 Actenoides lindsayi | reverse complement strand
GTGAAAAGAAAGAGAATAACAAAAAAACAAAAAAACGGGGCCTTTTTTGCTTTTTTGTCTCCAAGAATCCAAAAAACCAAAAAAAAAAAAAAAAAAAAAAAAAAAAAAAAAGGTTGTTTTATTGAAGAGACAGAATTTTGTCCTTTTCCAAGTAACAGAGGTTAAAAAACAATTAATTATCTTGCTTGACACAATTGATGCTTTGGTCTTTTGTGATGACTTTCTTAGTCACCCAAATATATTTTAATGTCAAAGTAAATGCAAACAGAAGGAAGTGTAATCACTATGTGAATTAATTACAGACTAAAAACCAGTTTTAATATATATGAAAATCAAAACTAGTTTAACAATGCAGTAATGGGCATTTTGACTTGGTAAATAGTGGTATAGTATAGCAAATATGGATTAACATCAGGCTACATATTAATCTAGAAATAAAACAACATAAAAAATTGCTAACCAGGTTTCATATTAGAAACTTTATCCTTATGTTTTAACATTAGAGAGCTTGTTACTGAAACAATAGATAGGATCTCTCTGATTAAATTAGGCAAAACAGTACAGGGGGAAAAGGGGTAATGGATATGAAAACTTCCTAATGTAGCTGAACATTTCAGGCTGGCAAAGTCTCCAATTTGCTGTTGCCAAATGTGTGCTCAGTGATCTGTGTGCCATCCCCATTCCTCTGTCATTTACAGTAATTGTTATAACAAATAGGAAGAGTTGCTGCCCTTAGTCAAATAACTAATACGTTAGCATCCACATCACAGAAACCTTTCTTTCAAATTTTTGTCAGCTATTTTTTCTGTTGAAATGTTGTGTTGAAATGTTTTAATTTTGGGTGAGATTTTTTCCTTGCCATTGTGTCTTTTGGCCTTCTATTAAAGAAAGTTTAGAAGTTTGTAGTAGGAGGCTAGGAACAAGGTTTTTGTTCAGTATACAGTGGTACACTACTCAGTGTGCTATGGATCAATATCTGTGTCATTACTGACTGCAGTTTTTAAGGAACAGACTTGGACCCAAGTCACATCTTGCTCAGCATCCTATGCAGTTCAGTATTCTTGGGAACTAAGAGGTGCACTGAGATGAGTGATCTTTCTAAAGATATTCAGACTGTTTGTATTTCAAGCTGTAGTCCAGGTTGTTTCTGCTTTACCAAACATATTTCCTACTTATAAATCACATAAAATATAAACTAATTCCCATATCAAGATTCACAAACAGCAAAACATTTCCAAGAGATTTCAGGCTATGGTAAGAGATGTTGATAAATCATCTATCACTATGGAATTGGAGCTCTACACATAATCTGAGAGATGGTATTGAAGAAAATAAATGTGATTTAGGGGACTTTTTGAGGTCTAATAGCTCCGTGAAGAGCAAATGATTTATACTATCACCAAATGACAGTTGTCATAAGAGATCTTTATTTAATACATATTATTGTTCTAGTAGCTTTGTTATTATGTCCTAGACTAGTAGAAGTATCACCATGTATTCAGTAAATAAATGATAAATAACTCAAAAACCACAAAGTAGTCTCCACAGATGGTACTGCAGAGATCAGTCAACCTCTCCAAAGCATAACTGAGCTACAGGGAAAAATTCTTAGATTCAGTGTCTTGAATTTATAACAAGAGTCTTGAAAATAACTGGATACCAATGAAAAAGTTGTGTAAAAAGATGATGAAATTCTGAATAGGAAAGCTAAACTGCTGATTATACAGCAAAAGTGCCCAGCAGTGCTGAGCATTGTTAATGCTGGAAACGGCCAAGCATAAAAATTGCTTTATGTCTGATGGTTTCTGAAATGAGAAGTGACACACAAATCTAAATTGCAGGAACACATCTTCAAGATCGACTCCAAGTGTGAATCAGGAAAGGGACGCTGTTCTTTCAACCCTAATGTGAACACGGTGTCTGTTATGATCAGTAAGTAAAGATACTCCTGAGTTGCTGAGGTCTAAACCTGTATGATCATGCATGGTGTGGCTTGACGAGATGCCTGAAACAAGCTGGACACAGAATTTAGCCTCCAAGGAGCAGTACCTTGTGTCTGACTGATGGGCACAAGGATTGAGTCCATCCTTGTTTCAAGGTGTACATGAATCTAAAGGTGGGTGTACAAATGAAATAAAGAAATAAGCTGTTGAAAGGGTGAGAAACAGAAAACAAAATGTTGTCCCCTTTCCAGCTTACACATTTTTCCCAGGATTAGTTTCAAGTTTACATTACCCTGTCTAGCATTTTATATTTGAACAATTTCTGACCTTGTTCATCCTAGACAGTACTTATGTCTCATTTAATTATTTGTAAAATAACAGAGTAACTAGGGAAAGAGCCTGAAGAGTTGAGTTTTTTTTAATTTCTTTTTTTTTTGTCATCTCTGCTGTAGAGCCCACCAGCTATTGCAAGGCTCTTCATTCTTCAGTTGGCTTTACAAACAACCAATTTTGTAATGTACTTCCATTTGGAAGGCCAGAAATTGATACCGCTGATCTCAAATATTGTTATGAATTGGTGGTGACTGTACTCGGTGACTGTGAGATGTACCCCATACAAAGAATTATTGCACTGCCTATTGCAAGTGAAATACTTAGTACTGAAAACTCAAAGGGGTCATACACTTTGTGCAACCTAAGTCATCAGTAAAACTTGTTTTGTTTTCTTTAAATCAGAATATATGTTATATATACTTAGTATAACCCAACCTTGCACGTTTGCAGCATGTTCACAGACTGCTAGTGACAGTCTTGCTATACTCCTTGCTATATGTTTTGCTATGAAGGGAATGGCACTTACCTAGATTATTCAGGCTTTTTTTAGCAAATAAAAGTTAGTGCACACAGGTACCATGTATTTCACCCAGCGTTTACAGGGGTACAACGTGTGGTGTTTCTGCCATTCAGCTGCCACTGAAATCAATGGCAATTACATATTGTGCCAGATATTTCCTTTAAAGTTTGAGTCTCATGGAGCTTAAGGAAGTGTCATGTAGTCTACATGATCTGTTGAAAATATAAATTACCTTTTTGTTTGATTCTTCATTGCAAATATATTTAATAAAAAAGACAATTTCATTCAAAGAGATATAAACTGAAGTAATTTTAGAAGACAGGAAAATATTACCTAGATACCTCTGAACCTTGTATGCACTTACATCTTTATCTCATCAGTAATCTATGGTCAGTGTTTACAAGCACTCATGGTGTAAAGAAAATGTTTGTTCAAAGTCAGTGAGGGATTAACCCACTCCTACTCATTGCTGTTCTGGTATTGTTAAGTGCATCAATTGTCACTAAAACATAACATTTCTTTTCCTTGTTCCTTCTGGATTTTATGAAATACTGTTAAAGTGGATTGTTACTGAATTACAGTATATACTGTATCAACAGTAAGCTCATTTTTGTCTACAATACATCTATGGCAGCTTTGTTCTTCTTAGTAGACTTTTGTTGTCTTCCCTGATCTCTCAATTATGCAATTGAAGAGACCTTCCTTGGTGTCCGATTTACTTTTCACAATATAATTAATCTACAAAGTTTAAATTATTCTGTAAAGGTCACATTCTTTTTCAAGAAAGCCCTTCATATTATGTTTTATAATTTCTCCCTGTTACTACAAAGTGCAATCACTTCAAAAACATTAAGCTTGGATGACTTAAGCCTCAATATTCATACTAGAAAAGGGATTTTGTAAGTCCCAGCTTGAGTTGTAATGAGAGGACTAAGCCCATGTACTGGACTCTGAGCATTCTTCTGCAGGATGAACTTCTTTCCCTCACTTCAGAAGATGGGAAATACTGCCAGACAGGCGAACTCTTGCACAACAAAGGAACTGTTTTTAAATATAGATGCTATTTCTTGACAGTTTGGGGCATCACCAGCCTAGAATACAGCAGGAAATGTGATTCACCCTTCAGAGGAAAGTGATGCTATAAAAACGAATTTGAACTTGGTACAGTTTGCCATTGTACATAGACACATCTGCATCAAAGCAATGAAAAACGTGCTTTGAAGAAGCTTGGCATAACTAATGTGCAGGATGCATGTCTCTGTCCCCACCAAGACTGAGATATTTATAAAAGAAGACATACCTCATCAGTTCAGTAATTCCCCTCAGTAACAAAGAGTAGTGTGAACTAGTTGTGCTGTGCCGACCAATTGCTGTGCGGAATATAAGAATTTAATCAAAAGGAAGTGGAGCTGACAGATATCATCTGATACATGATTAGCATGCAGACACTAGGAATGCTTAAGACATAATAGCGTTGATACATAATAGGAATAAAATTACATAGTGTAATACTATTGTTAAAGTCTATGCATATGGCTATGTACATAGGGTTGTACATAAAGTTCAGTAAGAGCTATAAGCCTGATATCTCAGCCACTTTATTTCATAATAAGAATAAAGCTCTGATGAACTGAGACTGTGAGGCAAATACACAAAATCTGTTATAAATCGATATAGATTTAACATCGTTCTGTCAGTACATGCTCAGGAAGTAAATGCTTCACAAACATACAGTGAATGTACTGTATAAATCCTCTGTGTATGAATCGTGTCATCACTGGGAGCAGAAGAGTGGCTGCTGGATCCTCTGCAGGGGTTCAGTTCAGGATTTAGCCAGCAGCAGGAAAACAAAATCTCCAGAGTTTTATTTCTCTCATGAGCCAATAGTCTTCCATATTGATGCACACACACACACACACACACACACACACACACACACAGAGCATAAATATAGCCTCAAGTGCTTCTGAACCTATGACTCTTGCCAGCTTGACCGCACTCTCTGGGTAGTCCAGGAATTCAGACAAAAACATCACTCAAAGGACACAGCTGTAGTGGAATGTATTCTGCCACCACTCCTACTCTGAGAGTTAGAGTTTATTTTAGCTACTGTTTTCTACTCTGGGGTTTCATTGTCATTAGTCAGTGAAAATTGCTTGGTTATTCACAGAGTAGAAAATGATAGTATATGTAATTATAATTATAATTATATGTATTTATTTATGCACACACATAGACTCAAACAAACACAGATATACATCCTGACTGATGGACTGGGTTTTCAGCCCTGCACAGGGATCAGAAGTTCATAACTCTGTTAATGTAAGAGTTGCATGTCTAATTCCATTCAAGCATAATGACCCTATACTTAGAATCAAGTACATAAAAGGGGACAATTGTTGCTCCGCATTACTCTGCATAAAGTTCAGTAATATGATTGTCTGGCCTCTGCAATACTGAAGTCAGCTTGAGGCTGCCTGGGGCAGCCTTGACAATACTGTTGTTAAAAATTGGCACTGATCCACTGACTGCAATAGATGTTGTGCCAGTTTACATCAGCAAGAAATTCAGCCCGGTCATTTTGTCTACTCCTATAACAAAAAAAAAGCTTTTTGAAGTACATACTTAAAAAACTGAATGTGATTCTTTTTGATAACACTAGCCTGATTTTCCAGTGATCCCTAACAGTGAAAGCTGAGCAACTAAAGTTCACATCAAAGAGAGTTTCACCACATATGCAGTTCTGCTGTTGCATTTAATTATGCAGTTCCCTGAAGTCTTCAAGAAAAATCTGGTGATTCTTGTGCATTCTAGAATGTGTCTTTGTAAATTAGAGGGAAACCCCATTCCCATGACCCAATATTTATCTGTACAGACTCCTGTGTAAATAAAGAGCTGACAAATTTAAATTAAAGATAGATCAGCAAATATATATTTCCCAAAAGCTATAACAATGTTCTTGCTTTTTCCCCTCAATTTCAATTCTTTTCAGATGAAGAGCTTTTTTCAGGCATGTATATTGATTTCATGGGGACGGATGCAGCCATTTTTCGGAGTCTGACTAGGAGGAATGCAGTGCGAACCGACCAGCACAACTCCAAGTGGCTCAGTGGTGAGATGCCTTTGTTTTGCCAGAGTTTTTAACGGGTTTCACAGAAATTCTGCATTCCTTTGTTTAAAATAGAAAGCTTGTCTTTTAAAGAGCTTTGCTCTGACTTGAGGTTTTGAAGTTGAACCATGAAGAAATGTATGTAAATACATATTGTAGACAATGCACATACATAAAGTGTTCACTGCATGAGCCAGCCTCTTAGGCCATCCCACCTGATGGCTTTTCTTGCGTTAAGACTAAACCGAGATGTTCAAGGGAAAGTGAAAACCTTTCAAATGGCAAGTGGTCAGAAAATCTGACTTCTGAGGAAGTGTCTTCTCCAGTTCTAATGCATCAGACCTTGCCTTAAATTAGAGTGGTTGATTCTATTTTTTTTTTCTTAATGAACCACCAACGTCAGCTAATTCAGGCTGATCCACCTCTGTATAGAAGACTCACCACCTTTTACATTCAAAATGTCTGCTGAAAAGAGTCCCATCATCAGAGAAGTCAGTAATGATTATTGCCAATTATTTCAGTGATAAGAAATTGATTATCAGAACACAGTAGGAAACTAATTTCTAAGTGCAAACACTTAACTCTTGACTTCACAGAAATCAGTGTAAAAATTCTCCCTGACTTTACTGATAAGAAGACTCCTTCCAATTAAATTATTCTGAATTAAAATGGTGGTCAGGCGTCTGAGCAGAGATGGATGTCAGAGGTTATGGAGCAACTCACATATTGGTTCCAGTTTAAAAAAGCCTTCAGGTGTGTTGAATTAAAGTTACTGTGGTGTCATTTTAACTATATTTAGGATGACACTTGTTATTCCTATGTGGCTCTGACTACAGTGAAATCACAGGATTGCAATCAGAATAAATTAAACTCACTACGAACAGGAAACTATGCTTTCTACATTTTTTTTCTGTTTGCTATACATTCTTTATCTGCACACTCTGAACTGTGCATCCTGAAGTGAATTAGGGAAAAAGAACCATTAAAATGCCTAATTTCTGGGAAATCAACCTGTCATACATACTTAGAACAGGTACTTGACAAGCAAAAATTATTTCCATGTTCTTTTAGAGCCTGAGTCATGACACTTCTTACATTGATTGATAATGGGCTCATGTCAATATAAAAATGATGCAGTCTGAAGTGAGTTTTCTGTCAGATATACAGCATGTAAATTGTTTCAAGATTTGTACTTGATCTTGCATGATCATTGAAAAGATAAGCCTTCATGCCGGCAGAGGGTCTGCTTCTTCCTTCAGAAAAAGGAGAAGATCTTCTGAGGACTCCTCCACAGTCCATTATATGTTTGCTGTTAAGAATATAAATTACTTTGCTTTCTCTCCAGTGCTCCTTTGCAGTGTTTTGCAATGTGCACTTGGTTATGTTTATTAACCTCTAATATGAACTTAACTGCTGTTCAAACATTTACATACCCTGCTTTCCTTCTCTGTTTCACAAGTTATTTTCCTCTATTATTTATTATATTTATATTTGTCTTATATATTTTTTCTTTTCCTAATGAGCCTTTTAACAGCTTCTATGTTTTGCCTCAATGAGTCTTTCCTTAAGTTCCCGTGAAAACTGGTTCTCACTGATTCTTCCTTCTTCTCCCTCCAAGTCTTTGAATCTCTGCAGTAATCTAATACTCTTGTTTCTGCATATGAACAACTTTTCTGAAAATATGCTGTGAGATAAAATGTGAGGATGCAGAAACTTAAGGCTGCCAGAAAGAAGCCATGTACCTGGTGGCATCTTGTATATACAGAGATAAGGCTATAAGCATATAGCTTAACCTGCCACAATGGTACCTCTGTATGCCTTAAACAGTGTTTCCTTGAAATATTCAGTAACTGTCAAATCATTAATTGCTAATAGTGTTACATTTCTGGTTTCATCTTTTTGTTATACTATATCCTTTCAGAGCCTATTTTTGTGGATGCTCATGTTATCCCAGATGGCACTGACCCCAATGATGCCAAAATCTACTTCTTCTTCAAAGAGAGACTCACAGACAACAGCGGCAGCACAAAGCAAATTCATTCAATGATTGCAAGAATATGCCCAGTAAGAACAATTTTGTTTGCCACATTTTTGGGACAAGCTACTGGTGCAACCTGATAAGCTAAAAGACTAAATGATTAAAAATCCTTTGATTTATGTTTGAAACATATTTCCTGTTTTGACTTCAACTTTCATAAATAAGAAGAGCTGTGACTGAACATGCAGCTAGTATCTTAACATGTTATGTATATCTGGCTATACCTATAAAGATACAGAAATCTAGACATTCAGGGATTTGTGTATTTCCGTGACTAAGACTTGCCAGTCTTATATTTCCAAACTTGCTGTCCTTTGCACAAATGAGGTACATTCTTTGGTCGGAAAAACTGAATTATAAGACAGCAAACTCTTACACATACTCACACAAACACTCAAAATCTTTGCAACACAGAAATACATTGGAAGTATCAGAGCCAAGCTTTTAAATGGGTTGGTTTAAGTTTCATGTATTGTTTTTACAATATCTGTCCTTTCTGAGTTATTGCATTGATGTATGTGTAAGCCTAACTTCAAAAACGTGCACAGGAAAATTAAATTCAGAAGTTAAGGCTACTCCTGTGCCATAATCAATATATGATCACCTTACTCCTTGTTGCCTCTATTTCCTTTTTCATATTTGCAACCAACTGCAGATGAAAAATGAACAAAGTAGCCATTAATATCTTTGGTGAAATGCATTCTTTTTTTTTAATGAGAGAGAAATTATAAATGCACAACTACTGCTAGCTTTTTCATTCCTTCATTTGGAAAGTCTCAGGGAGATAATTGTGAGCATTTGTGTATTCTTTGTCTTTAATCTGGGTCTTCTTTAGGATTTGTTGCTTTGTGGTGCTGTTGTGGATGGATTTGAGGGAGTGTTTGGGATTTTGTTAAACTCCTTCCCTGGCAATATGATGAGGCATGTGAGCTCTTTTATAATCTCGGTTTTCTGTATTTTTGTGAGGATGCCCAAAGGCCTTTTTGGGTATTTTGCAAGCAGACATTTCACACAATTATAGCTGTATTTGTTATCGTTACTGTTATAATGATGCCCAGATGATTTCCAAAAAGCCTCAGCCTGTTTAGACTTACACTGAAGTCAGTGGCAGAATCTCAAAGCCAATGAAAATAAATCTGAGTCAGTCACATGTGTTTACTTGTATACCATCACATTCACATATGAACACTTTTGAGACTGGCCAAATGTATTAGTACAAAGGTGCCAAGGAAGACCCCCCACAAAAGGCCCCTTATGGGTCGTCATAAAAGTCATATTACCAGATCCAGGAGCATCAGTGAAATATGCACTGCATTTCCTCAAAATCATGTTTGCCTAACTTCTCCATTTCCTTTCTCCCTTTCATTGGGTGACATTTTGCTATGCAATTTGGAATATGCTGCTCCTATCTGAGACATTCACCAGCAGAATGAGGCAGGAGCTATCACCTCTGTGCTGCACCATTGGGTTCAGCACTTGCAGTTTCCACCTGCATCAGGGAGAGGTGGAAAGGTCTTTGATCAAGCTGTGACTGAGCCAGCTCTTGACCAAGCTAGCAGGACTTGCAACATTTCTGAATTTAGTTCAGAGCATGCACCTCATGAGCCAGCATGACTTACTAGATCAGATGCAGCTATACTGCTGTTTGGATTAAAAGAAACATCCCGCCATAGGACTATTAGACCTTTTAGAGATAGCAAGGACTTCTTCACACTAGGTGTCAGTGGGTGATACAGACCTCCACAGTTCTTTCCAATATATATCTACACACACTGCTGCTGCACAAAATCTACTGCCTAAGCCTCCCAAACTTGCTATCCCAGCACAAAATTTCTGCTCAGAAAACTAGTTGTTTTTCCTGTATCTGGAGTGTTTAGAAGAGGAGATATGGTTGAGGTCTATCTATTTTTTTATACCAAATTTAACAGCATAATTGTCTAGATGATGAGTCAAATTAACCTGAGGAAAATATGGGAAAGCCCAGTAAAATGTTAGCTGTGTTGTATTTTTTTATTTTTCTGAAAATAATATTCCTTTCCAGAATGACACAGGTGGTCAGCGTAGTCTCGTGAATAAGTGGACGACATTCTTGAAAGCAAGACTTGTGTGCTCAGTGATGGATGAAGATGGAACAGAAACTTACTTTGATGAATTAGGTATGCCAAAAAAATCCCTTAAAAGTTTCACCTAAATCTTGTGTTCTGTGCATATTTAATTATTGATGTTTGCATATCTCCCTAAGTTCTTGACAGTGAAATCTTGCCTCTGTATAAATTCATGACAAAATTCCTCCTGCAGTTTTATGACAGGAAATGAAAAATTTCTTCACAAATCTGTCTGGATAATTATCATTATATTTACAATTAATCTTGACTATGTTAAGGTAATATATATGTAAAGAATTAATATATGAAAGAGATCATGTAACTGAAGTCTATTGTTATTTTGCTCCTATTTAGGATCATGATACAGGTTTTTTAACATACATCTCTTTGAAACCATTTCTTATACCACTGTGTAACACATAGCTGTTCCACAATACAGCTTTTTTTTTTTTGATGACCATGTAGAGACCTCAATTTAATAGTTCAAGATAATACTAATAAATCCAGTAACAATCCAGTTCATTACTATGAACAAATATAATTTCTCAGGATTCAATCAGGCACTTTAATTTTCAGTTCAACATGTGAAACACTGCAGATATTCAGTGAATCATCTATACTGCAGTCACAAGAGGTTTCCTTTCATTAAGAAATTAATAGATGCATAATTTGATACTTAAGTTCCAAACAACATTATCAGAAAGCTTCAAATTCTACATTGTCCACAGCTGTGATGTACAAAATCATAGTTGTAATTCAGGTATTAGAAGATTTGGTATGTGTATTAGTATAAATAAATAAAAATATAAATAATATAAATAGATAATGGGCCCCACACTGAGGCTGAACCTGATTCTGACATTCTCTCCATTGTAATATCTCTCTCTTTTCTCTGTTATTATTCCTGATCCTCATAATAGCAAATGGGTTTTAGATGCTTTGGTTCAAGGTTTTGACCTGATGGACCTAGAAGCAGATCCTAAGTTGCTGTAACTCAGAATGTGCGAAATGCTTGGAGGATTGACTTTCAGAAGCTCCCAATGACTCTTAGCACTGGCACAGCAACCTGTCTTTCAGAACTGTGATTTATCAGCCCACTCCTCTTCAGCAGTGCAGTAGGATAACTGCTTTTAGTTTTCTGTATGACAAAATGTAGGACCACATAGAACCAGTGACAATTTTCTCAGCCTGGGCTCCCAGCACAGCCCTCTAGCAAAGAGGAAGAATACAACCACAGGTGGAAGTGCAGAAAACTCAGAGACAGCAAGCACATGCTTCTCTTTTCATGTATAAAGCAGAAAAATGTAACAATTTCAGTTCTACATGGTGAAGTCTTTTGCTTTTGACATATTTAAAAGAATATTTTAAAAATTCAGGGGATTAAATGAAGGAGCCACATAAATTAATGGAAAGCTAAAGAAATATTCTATAATAAAAAGCTCAAACAGTTCAAGCTTTTTGAGTGTTTTAAAGTAAGTTTAAAAGGTAGCTTGATTATAGCTATTAAAAACATTTGTAAGGAAAAACTGTCAGAGATTGAACTACTTTTCCACTGAGGTATAAAAAAAAATCAACAGGTCAGAGGTAGGTAAATTGAGTTCAGTGAGTAGGTATGGTTTTGCATAGTGCAGTCAATAAATCCCAAGGCAACAGGAGCCGGGAGGTTTACATCTTTCAGCATCTTCACTTCAAACCTGTGTGTCATTCATATCATGTTGAAAATAAGTTAGTGACAGAGTCTTGAGTATGTACTAGATGACGAAACACCTTGTTGTCCTACTTTGAATTACATCCTTCTGTAGGAACTCTTTGCCTTTGACCTACTGCAGCTTGTTTGCCTACTGTGAAACAACCCACTGAAATGAAATCCAGCTGAAAGAAATGTGTGACATGGATCCGGAACATATTTAAAAATCTCTGCCTTCTGTCTACGTAAGGCTAGATAGTGCAGTTAGTTTCCAAACCTGTTTCTGAATGTTTGAATACTAGATTTATGCATATTGTCCATTCATACAGTGTCTACTTTTTCTCATTCAAGTCTGAGACAAAACTACTGTTGATTTCAGCAGTAACAAACTCGTTACATAAAGTGGAAAATAAGAGTTTTATTAGCATTCAAAACACTTTTTCTTTTCTTTCTTACAGAGGATGTATTTCTTTTAGAGACAGATAACCCCAGAACAACACTTGTGTATGGAATTTTTACAACATCAAGGTAAATGAGGAGATTTGAGAAAAATAACCATTCTGAACTGCTCAATTTTCTATATGCAAAATGAAAGTGATGGTTTGTGATCAAGGCTGTTCTGCGTAGTTTTGTATGTCTGCTGTGGCCATCGTTTGCATGCAGGAATAACAGTATCATTCCTGTTGGTATCCATGTTAGAGCTATGCTGCTTGGAGCAAACTGCTCCCAGATACACTGTGAGCTGGCACTGAGAAAACATTTCCATGGCGGACCACTTGTTACGAAAGCTAAATGACTTCAACACAGTGAACTAATGTGGCATCTGAGAGCACTTAACACCTCCTGAAGGACATCCAGCACTCCAAAGGATCAAACCAGGAATTCTTACATGAATCCATACAAATCATTTCCAGTCTCTCAGCTGGAAGATGATCGCACAGATGGCAAATAACCCATGTCGGCTTCAGTTGGCTACGAAAAGACAAGCTTACACAGCATTTGATCACCTCCTTGCACCCTTAAGCTCCCTGTTAATAATCAGTAGTATTCACATACTGTCCACTTCAGAAAGCATTCGGTGCGCTCCCAAGGGCGGTGGCAGTACTAGATTTGTCTCACTATGCTGAAATGCTCAACAAACACAGGGCAACAGGTGGACCAACAGATTCTGCTATCTCTACTCTTATTTTTTTCACTTTTCTCATGCCCTCACCGTATAGTGGTAGTATATAAAGTAGAGCAAACTACTGCTTACTGATTTCTGATGTCTTATCCTGTATTACTTAGCTCTTCTTAACTTCAGAGAGGTTCTTTCTTTGTTTGGTTTATTTATTTATTTATTTATTTTATTTTATCAAATTAGGAATTTTTATTTTTGTTTTTACTAATAATTCATTTAATTTCAATTTCTAGTAAAAAACAAAAAAAAAAAAAGTCCTTGCATAATTATCTTTTTTCCTGATATACTTTTGTGCCCTTTTTTCACGTGGATCCGGGGATCTGCTTTCTCAACTAAGTGAATCAGCCAGGAAAATATGATTTTATGATATTTAATTAGGAAGAAAAGAAACCCATAACTTGTAAGCATCTGGTGCTTTTTACATTTTATGATTCCTACTGTACAAAAAGAGAAAATGCTGAGGTTATGTTCAGCAGTGAAACCACACTTATGATTAGGTTGTGGATGCAGCATGCCTGAACTGAAAACATTTCTACCTAATTCTCCTGGTATTCCTTCAGTGGAAATGAGGTTTGAATCACAGGACCATATAAGGTGACAAGAAAGAGAAGACCACTTTTTCCTGGCTTTCAAGCTGTTTTCTCTCTCTGTTCAAGTTTTTACAGTCATGCTGTTGTGTTATCATGAACCACATGGTCTGTGCTTTATTTCTCTTTGTTCAACTATAGATTGAATCTTTTACCTAGTTAAATATAGCTATCATAAGGATTTTTATCTTCACTTCTGTAGACCTCCAACTCAACAGTACCAAGAGAGAAACATACAAGAAAATAATAACTATTAGTATTTTTATCTAAACCATACAGAGGGAAAACAAATAATACTGAAGCAAATTATTTTAGTGGCATAATCAGCTGTAAATCTAACATAAACCATCTGGAAATACTAAATAAATTTCTTAAAATGTGCTAATAACTCCTAAAATTTCCACAAATACCATAAACTATCTAAAAGGTTCCTCCTACTAATCCATATATATCTGGGATCAATGTGGATTGCACTTTCCTTGTTGAGACACCATGTGTAATGGTTTCGGGTTTTTTTTATGTGGTGTTATTTTTTATTTCTTCTATTGAAAGGGAGTTACTTGGCTTATCTTCATCCTACAGTTAACATAATTCAGATTTTAGACTGTCTGGAATTTCCACTTCATTAAGATAAATATCTCAAACCTTACATACAGTATTACTGATTGTAGTAATTTAACTAATTGTAATTGAACTGGATGTTTTGTTTAATATTTTAGCCATATATTTTAGGAGGTTCATGGAGGTCTTGTGGTTAATATACTGGTAGGGAGTTCTGGAAACCTGTGCTGAGCTTGGCAGTACAAAGTTTATAAAACTCTTGTCTTACTAAAGTCAGCAATTTGCCATTGATTTAACTAGGACCAGATTATATTTATTTTAAATTCAACATTAGGAAATGTTCTTATTCCACCAGTGGGGTAGTACCTTCCCCCCTTTTTTTTCAGTTCACAGTTCAAAAAGGTGCTAGGGCTTAAGGAATAATTATGTATATTGGGAAGCCAGATTAGTTGATTTGAAATTTATTAAATCCATGCATTAAATCATATTAAATATATTATTTTAGGGGTATCTTTCATCACTGAACCATGCAAAAGGATGGAAAAGCTATACAGAAGTTGGAAGATTGCAATAATAACTTTTTCTTACTGTCTTCCAGCTCCATATTTAAAGGCTCAGCCGTGTGTGCGTATCATCTATCCGACATCCAGACTGTATTCAATGGGCCATTTGCACACAAGGAAGGCCCAAACCACCAGCTGATTCCATATCAGGGCAGAATTCCATACCCACGACCTGGCACCGTGAGTACAAAGAAGTTTATGCAGGCTTGCCAGTTACTTGTCTTTGTTTAATATATAAATAAATATTATTTATTCTAGGAAAATGGACTATATGTGACTATTACAGCTACAGTTCAGGACAATTTTATTTGCTTCTCAGCTTGCCATACAAATAACGTAGTATCTGGAAATCTTCCAGAAAGAACTGAAAGTCATGCAAAATGTTAATCACTATTGTTTTTTCTCCTGAAAAGGTTGTACGAATTATTTCATTAGCTGACAGTCATCTTGTTTACATGTGCATTTTGTATGTATCAGCAAAAGACAGCTAACTAAATAATAGTACAAAGACAGCATTGTGAGTATGTTCTACGGTCTGGATCCAAGTCTGTCTTCAGCCTGAATGAATTTTCCATGGTACTCTAAAGTTTTACATCCCTTCTGGCATGCCTGGAAGGTGTAGTAGGAGAACAAGGCTTCTGGGACTTGTCATTTGACTAGGTGTAATACCCTGTGACATACTAAATCTTAGAAGAGAAACCTAGAAATAGATGAGTTTTCATGCCAAACAGTTCATAGTAGTCCTCCTTGTTAAGAATGGTTTTCTTATGCCTTCAAAATTTTTAGGACTTTCTTTCATTATATCAGGGGTAGTAAAAATCTCCCAATGAATTCTGTACTCCATTAGAGCTAACTATATTTCCAAAAATGTCTTTACAAAAAGATTTACAATAGTGACTCATGAAATATTTTGAACCAAATTGTTTAAAATTGTTTTCACCTTTATAGTGTATGCAAATGACTGTTGATGCACTTCTGTATTTACTTACTCATATGCAATATACTTAATTTAGATTTAGCAGAAGTATGAAGTCTAGTATTTCCTGCTGTAATGAAGGACGTATGAACATTCTCTAGAATCTTCTCTAAATCCATAGTTGCTAAATGAAGTATGGTAGTGTGAACTTTTGTTGACACCTATAAAGTCTTTGTACAGTTCTTAAGTATCAGAATTAAGTAAGTATGCACAGAATCATAAAACATCACTCGATGTAGTTATAATTTTTCTTAGATTAAGACTTTGTTGCTTCTCCCTTAATTTCAGGAAATTAAATTTTATTTTAATTTTGCAAGTCACTGCAAGAACCTTTAACCATATCACTATTTTATTCATATTTGTCTTTGTGCTGTGTAGATCATATATCTCTCTCTTTCTCTCCCATACATTAATGCTTAGATACATGGTTATCTAATAGCTCTCCCCATTCACACAGTTCTTCATGACACTTTAGTGCAATTATTACTGGCTATAAGATTTAGGACCCTGTGTTCCCAGATCTCTAGAATTAGCTAATCAATACTTAATACTCCACTATGGTCTAACACTAACATTATTCTTTTGTTTGCAATTAATTAACACAGTGCTAATCTTGTGAGTTCAGTGAGGCTTTAAGCTTAAACTTTACCAAAAAAAGAAACTAAATGTCCCATTTAAACAGGAAGTTTCACGCTTCTGAGATTAGTCACATCTCAGAGTTTCTTGCTGCTTCAAAATATTGTATGTGTTTCCTCAAGCATTGTCATGTCATTCTTGGTTTGCCTCATGAAGACTTTTGAGGTAAAGAAAAAGAAAGAAGAAAATAAAGAAATTGTGCAGCGCAGTGGAAAGAGAAAAAGAAAATTCAGGTTTGGATTTAATGTGGTGACAGAAATTATCTGCATTTTTTAGATGTGTCAATGAGCCCTGAATGTGAAGATACATTCTTAGATCATAGCTCACACCGAAAAAAATAAAGCTAAAAGAGTTGCTTTTGAGATGATCATTGCTGGTTTTCTGACCACTGGCTTTTCTGTGTTTCCTGACAAATCAGCCACAACACAGTAACTTAAACATATATTTTCTAAGCTGAGACTTGTTTGGCTTTGTTTTTATTTCACTGCCAAAAAGTTCCACTTCTAAATGCATGCCACTAACTATTTTTCACTTATGTCAAAGCATCTGTAAAAATTGGGACATGGGTATTTTTTTGCTTCTCAGGATTTGTGTTCAAACTGTGAATAGCCATGCTTGCAGGCTATGGGGCACGAGCCTTTTTCCTCTGGAATGCAGGGTGTCTGTAACTTCTGGGTTGCTGGACTAGACAGGGATGCCTTTTTATGTGACATGGAAAATCCTACTTTACAATTGCCTAAAGAGACAATCACACTAAACCTCTGGACAGAAATGAATGTTCATTGTGTTGCAGTAGATTGGATAAACAATGAAAAGGCTTTGGTATAGCTACAGTAGGATTAAATAAAGCAATACTCTCACTTGGCCATAATCAACTCTGCAGTATTTGGCTTCCTTTCATTAAATACCAATGGTTTCTTATTTCTCCACAAGCAGTACTTACTTATGAAAAAAAAAAAAAGGAAAAAAAATCATTATAATTGGCAGCTTGCTACTAAATTCAGTGATATTTGAGGATAGTTTCCATTTTTTCAGAGTTTACAGAAATAGTTTTTGTACCTACATGTTGGGGAACATGTTGTAAATTTAAGAATTCTGTTTCTCTCCAGAATCTAACTGCATGGTGATCAACTTTGAACGTAAGTTACCATGTAGCCAAGTCCTTGAATGAGGTGTGAAGGCTACATGTTCAATCCTGCCAGGAAAGGAAGAGCTTACAGGGTTCTTCAGTAACATCATTTACTTGACATTGGTTTTTAAGTGGGATAGCAAAAGAATTAATTGATTAAAGATGTTTTCTAAAGCTTTGCTCAGAACGATGATAGGGTCATACTAGAGTGAACCATAGCGCAGACATTTTTGCAGAAGGTCACACACAAAGGTCTTATGATCTCCAAGTCAAGAACAGAAGGGTAGAAAGTAACAGAGAAAGTCTTCTTTTAACTGAGCTATGTGGGACAGAAAGTTTAATTTGAACTGCTCATGAAACAGAATCCCTCTGGAAAGAAACTGAGGTCTGGCAGATCACTACCAAGTAGAATAATCCTGCTAATAGCCCATAGATTTATGAACACAGTAGTTTTTTCAGCATTTCTTGCTAATCTTAGTAGATAGCTCCATACATTTCCTGGAAGACTGTGGGTGGAAGTGCCACGGAAGGAAGAAGTGGAGCAAATAAAATAATAAGAATTCAATTTTATGAATAATCTTGGAGGGCTAGCATGCAGTGTCATTTTAAACAAGAACCAACCCAAAACCCTCAGGATAAATAAGAGTCCAGAAGACTCAAATGTCAAGGATGTCAGATGAGACAAGATACCCATATCTGAGTTGAGTTCCAGTTCTTCTTCCTGAAGGTAACTGATGCCAGAGCAATTTCTTTTGTAGAATTTAATCCAGAGACATTCTACTTACTATAAATAATTAAATCCTAACTGAGCCAGAAGATGATTCTAAATCTTGGGGTTAGTCTGCGATTCTCTCCCTACCTGGTTCCTGGTGTTGCCTGATGAATAGTTTATTAGGTGCACAAGATGGAACAGCTTTTAGCAGTGAGGGTAGAATGGGCATTCCTACCTGGTGGTTAGAGGAATCCCCTGGGAGGTGAAGTCCCAGATTCTAACAGTTGCTCACATCAGGTAGGTTGGATGCATGACTCATATATCCCCAGTGAGTTTCCTACTCTCTCAGAGTATGATTCATTTTATGTAATTTTAGCCATCTAAAAGCAGGGCAAGTAGTCTGAATTACTGACTACAGAGGAAACCCAGATGGTTAACTAAGAATAAATGCCTGACTTAGAGACAGTAGAAGTCAGGTGAGGTAAATCTCTCCCAAAGCTACTAGCTGTTTTTGTGTCTGTGGTTTTGACCAGAAATTCCATCCTAAACATAAGACTGGTCCTCATCAAAATAAACAAGTTTACATGAATTGCTTTGTATTGAACCAATCAACATTTTCCAATTGGAAAGATATTGTGTTGAAACATTTCTGAGTATTTCCATACTCCAAGGAGAGTTTCACAGCTCAGAAATCGGGTAAGGGAGAAATAAAAGCTCAGGAGCAGCAATAAGTGAGGTAAAGGTAGCTTAAAAAAAAAAAAAAGTAAATTAATATAGGTACATCAAGAACGTTGTACCAGTTACTGACATAGGTCCAGATTTCTTACAGTCTTCTTTTAGTTTCACTCTCAGTCAACACTTGAGTTGACAAAGGTTGGTTTTATTTCCTCATAAGGTCCAGAATGCCTCAGGGCTGATTATTTGCATGGTTCTTCATTACATTTAAAGAATCATCCAGATTATTTATGGACCTCTGTTATTTCTTAGACACAGGGGTAAGTATAGACAAGATCCTGTGAATGGTCAATCTTTTCAGATATGGATGATTTGCTATGGGACCGCTTCATCAACTCTATATTCTTGCTTTTTCAAAGGAACACGAGTCACAGGCTCTTTCTCTATCTCATAATAAATGTAATGACTAGAAGGATATTGACTAAATTACAGTTCAGTATCAGATTTTGCCTTTGTACTAATTCTGTAACAAACCATCTGCAAAAGTTTGGTATCTTCCCATACTGATTGTGTGGATTTTTTTTTTTTTTTAACAGGCAGTTTGGAAGCATAAAATGTAGAAATAGGTCCAGAAGTATTTTTTGCCATCAAGCTAGGTTTTGAAAGTGCAAAAATATGTTTGTGTTTGCTTTATTGGAATTGATGGAAGTTCAAAGAGTAGCTATTTAAGCACTTCATTCCTGTTACTGGAACATAATTACTTTCAGTCACAGCCTGAAGTGCTCTTTCAGGAACTTAGTCAGTCAACTATCTGTCAATATTTGGAAATGACTTGGAGATGAGAACTTTCTGAAAGATATAAGTATTGTTGAGCATTACTGTGCATGTTTCTTACAGTGTCCAGGAGGAGCCTTCACACCTAATATGCGGACAACCAAAGAGTTTCCAGATGATGTTGTGACCTTCATCAGGAATCACCCTTTGATGTTTAATCCTATTTACCCAATACACAAGAGGCCATTAATTATCCGGATAGGAGCCGACTACAAGTATACAAAGATTACTGTGGATCGAGTGAATGCTGCTGATGGAAGATATCACGTCTTGTTTCTTGGAACAGGTAAGAGAACCTTAGCAGCAGTCATTTTCCTCCATTACATTATAGTTTGAAATCATCTCCAATTTGTACAACTTACAACTTTCAGAAATATTTTTTTTCATGTATTTGCTGTCTACAAAAATGTCTATAGAATTCCATGAATTATGTTCTTTTTACTTTCTATGCATTTTTATGTTTATTATAGACATAGGCCTGTTTAGTTTGAGGAAGAGGAGGCTGAGAGTAGACCTCATCACTCTCTACAACTACCTGAAAGGACATTGTAGAGAGGCTGGTGCTGGTCTCTTCTCTCAGGTAATTAGGGATAGAACCAGAGGGAATGGGCTAAAGCTGAAACAAGGTAGTTTTAGACTGGACATTAGGAAAAAATTATTCACAAAAAGAGTAGTGAAATATTGGAATAGGCTGCCCAGGGAGGTGATTGAGTCACCATCCCTGGATGTGTTTAAACATTGCTTAGATGTGGTGTTAGGGAATATGGTCTACGGGTGAACATGTAGAGTAGGGCTAATGGTTGGACACGATGATCCCAAGGGTCTTTTCTAACCTGAGTGATTCTGTGATTCTGTGAAGAATCATAAGGTACTTTGAGGGGTGGGTAACATCTTTTACCTCTTACTCATGTTAGTAACAATTCTTATGAGTGAACCTAAATTCCTGTAAATGTCATCATTATTTCCCTCTCATTTAGTATGAATAGTATAGTCTGTTTTAAAACTCAAAAAGACCTCAGTGATTTTAAGGATATAAATGATTAAAGGAATATCCAGATCATTTTAAGTCAGGTATATTATTATTTTTGAAAAGAAAACTTATAGTTTTCTAATCTGATAGCTTCATTTCTGTGAGGGTAATGTGAGTACATTTCAAGGGTTCCTGCTGATTTAAAAAACAATTTTATTCTTTAATGGTCATTAGAAAGAAAACTGGACATTACTACTTCAAATTTATTTCATCAAATATTGACTGTGATATAGACTAGTTAGATGGGTAACTGGAAGGTAAGCAGGAAGAAGAAAAGAGGGAGCAATTCAATGGTTAATTAAGAATGACACAAATAACAGAATATGTGGGCAGTTATGAAAGTATAAAAATAATTTGTATGAATTAATGAAATGTTAATGTGGGAAATGACTAAAAAAAGTGTTCTCCATTACCCAAACTCACCTAAACAATTTTGCCTCTCTGTATTCAGCTTGATGATTTCCTATAAATGGATTACAGCTTTTCTTTTTTATGACGTCCTTTACAGAATCATAGAATCACAGAATTGCCAAGATTGGAAAAGACCTTTAGGATCATTGAGTCCAAGCATTGACCTAACACTGACAAGACCCTGACTAAACTGTATCCCTAAGCATTACATCTACATGACTCTTAAATACCTGCCGAAATAGGGAGTCCACCACTGCCCTAGGCAAACCGTTCCAATGCCTGATAACCCTTTCAGTAAAGAAATTCTTCCTAATATACAACCTAAACTTCCCTTAGTGCAACTTGAGGCCATTTCCTCTTATCCTATCATTTGTTATGTGGCTGAGCAGACCGAACCCCAATTCTCTACAGCCTCCTTTCAGGTAGTTGTAGAGAGTGGTAAGATCTCCCTTGAGTCTCATTTTCTCCAGGCTAAACAACCCTAATTTTCCCAGCTGCTGCTCTTAAGGCATGCACTTTTGGTCCTTCACCAGCTTTGTTGCCCTTTTTTGGACATACTCTAGTACCTCAGTGTCCTTCTTGTAGTGAGGGGCCCAAAACTGAACACAAAAGTCAAGATACAGGCTCAGTGATGTGTACAAGGATAAAATATCTTCCTTGGTCCTACTGACCATACCGTTCCTGATACGGACTTCTCGGTGACCTGGGCGCACTGCTGGTTCATGTTCAGCTGGCTATCAATAAACACCTCCAGGTCCCTCTCTGTTGAGCAGCTTTCTAGCTACTCTTCCCCAAGCCTGTAGCACTGCTAGCAGTTGTTGTGGCCAAAGTACAGAACCTGGCATTTGGCCTTGTTAAACCTCATACAATTGGTCTTTAAATGATATCTATCCAATAGAATGGGCAACCATTACTTTTTGGTAAAAAATTATATCTGGGTATTCAGCAAATTGCCAGAATAGGCAAAAATAACTTTTTGGCTTGTTCTGCTAGATTTGGAAAATGAGTGATAAGATTGCCAGCTGAATTGCATCAAGTGCTGTTTTTCAGGCACTGTCACGTGTGATTGGACAATGAAGGAAAATGACACTAAAGATACAGTTTGCATAAGGAACATGGGGATGAAGAGCTGATGATACTGGATCTGGAAAGAAATGAGGTGTGACCAATGTTGGTAAGTCAAACTCTTTAATGTCCTTCTCTCTGATACCAATTCCTCTTTTTTTACAACATTGTTCCAGACACCAACTCACATGAATGTTTGAAGCCTTCTCCCTTCTAAAGGCCTGATTTTCCATTAAGGCAAATACTAACAGCTTTGCAAAGGAAGCATCCTGACACCTAAGCTACCTCCTCAGCTTGAAAGTATCTTTTATGAAAGGTAAAGGGCAGACAATGTCCTCAGAAAGCTCATTGAAACATTTATCTTTGGGAATACATATTGAAGCATTTTTCTTCTGCTACACAATTATCCTGACAACCTCATGAGCAAGGTAAGACAAGTTAAGATCAAAAGTCTACATAACAAGTAAAGATAGTAAATCTTACCTTCTGACTGCCTGTGTTCCCAGTCTTGCTTCTTCGCAAGAATCTTGTGAGCAGTCATGCAATAGTAGGAGAAATATATGGGATTTGCTTGGAAGAGAATTTCACACTTCTGGAGTGCAGCATGTACAACACATTCAAAGATATGATAAAAAGTTATGGCACATAGTATCATGTACTTCTTTACAGAGAAGCATTCAGTTGTTCATTAAAGGAATAGACATTATCTCTACAATCTCTATATAAACTGAAGACAACCATAGAAATCAATGTTGTAGTCCAGGGTTCTTACTGCTATAGTCAAAGCGCTGTATTAGAAAAACTTTGAATATTTGTGCAATTTCCAAGGATGCAAACATACCTGAGTGAAATGTACTCTTTCCTGTGTGTCATGATTCATGTGTTGCCAGACCTCTCTTTCACTATCCCGCATCAAAACTCAGGTAATTTTAAATCATCTGTGGAAAATGTTCCCATAGACTGTAGAAATGATCATGGAAGATAGTCTTTTGCACATAGTTAAGATAGCTAAAAGGGGTTTTTTTTACATGTTTAAGATGATAGCAATGGTCATGCATGTGCTAGAGTAATCATGTGGGACCACACAGAAGATGGACTACAAAAATAAGGCAGAAGAGTTTTGGTAATCTCAACCGATGTGGCCATTTGTATGCAGTTGCAAAGACTCAACAGAGAATTATGTCAGCATCTGGACAGCAGCTTACCATCCTGTTCCAGTGATTCAATTCCCCATGTGAGTATTACCTTTTGCAAAAGAATCCACAATTATTTTTTTTTAACACTTTTACCCTCTATGTTAAAACCACCAACATAAAGAGAATAATAATTCTTATTCCTGTGAAATCCTGACGACTGCTCAGTATCTTGCTACTTTCTTGCCTCTGCTGTTCAGAGCCCCAGTTTGTACTGGTGATATATTAATACTGTGAAAGATCTTTTGTCTTTTTAAAAGTCAGAGCACATTACATTGAACACAGAGATTTAATTCAAGTCACCTTGGAGACATCATATTTTCCTATGTTCTCTTACAAAAAATTCCCTGGGATGTATTTGCTAACTCCTTAAAACTTGACTGGCTTACAGAACACTCAAAAGACAATTAGTTTTTCTGTTGCTGTTGTTCTGAAAGGTGAATCCAAAATTTGTTGGTTTTGCAGCTTCAATCTACAGATTCCATTTTTTCACCTTTTTTTTTTTTTTCACCTTATATCATTCATTTATAAGGTTTAGACAGGATTGTGTGCACGGATGTTATAGGGAATACAGGAACACAGCCAATTCAAGGAGACCGTAAGATGCTTGTGAAGGTACCCATCTGTGACTTCCACACAGAATGATCCCCTTTATCTGCATGATCTGATTCTTCTTTTTTTGTGTGACTTATTTTTACATATTTGTTGAAATATTCTTTAGTACTTCCAGAGGTTCAAACTAACAAAGAAATTATTGTAGTATTTGTATTTGATATTATATCATATTTATGGTTTATAGTATTACCACTAGACTAGTTGCAACTAGTACTTAGTTTTTAAAAAACTTTTTTTGTTTATTCTTCAGCAATCTCCTCAGAGAATAAAGACAGCAGTGTAGAAATTCATCCAAGCAACAGTGTACAAAGATGTTCTCATGTATTGATATATTGTTAGTTGAAATAATTGCTGCTATGTTTTGCTCAATTTTTGTTGTAAACAGTCAGAATAGAAGTCAAGTAATAAAGTGAGTAGAACTGATGTTTTGGGGTGTTTTAATAGTTTTGGGACTCATGAAGAGAACTGAATTTTGCTTCAAATTCATATTCTAAAATTAAAGTTTCAAGAGTATTAGCAAGTTTGGCATCTTAGGTGACACAATAGATACATAGTATTTAAGTCAATAATGCAATTCATTAGTAGCATGTGTATTTTGTTTAAAAGTATATGTGACTTTTGACTTGTCAGGATTGTAAAAAAATTCTTTTGTTTCTCCAGGAAGAATGAGACCAATGTAAACAGTTGTTTTCTAGCCTGTGTTTTCTTTGTTGTTTTAAGTTACTGCCTATTTTCCTTCTGAAATCATGGCAGAAGAAAAAAACAACAACAAAACCACTTTACTTCTGAGACTCTGACCTCTATATTTATCCTATTTTATAACAAAAAGCTAAGTTAGGGTAAATACACATCATTCCTGAATCAGACTTCAGTGAGAACCAATAGAAGCTCATCTTCTCAAGCAGAAACTGCCAATATTGAGAACTAAAAAGCAGAGTACATGCAAAAGGTTGACATTCTCTTTCACAAATATAAAAATTCACATTTACACCTGTCTCTATTCATATGACACTTATTGTAGCTCAAAAGGCTAATATAGGTGCTGGGATTTGTGACATATTTTCCCATGAAATCTGTGAATTTTACAGAAAACCTCAATAATTTATCCCCCCTGTATGGGGAAAACTAACAGCCATAGCATTCTGCGTGTGTGTGTGTGTGTGTGTGTGTGTGTGTGTGTGTGTGTGTGTGTGTTCAACATTCTATTATTTCTCTTGTAAACAATTTTTCTGTTAATAATTCTGTATAACTACAGTACTAACATAAAAATGTAGAATATAATTTTGATTTCCACAGTACTTGACCAAAAATGATTGTTGAAATCTTCTGATGAAGAGAAGTGCTGGTCAAATGGATCTAGTCTCAGGCTGAAAGGCATTTGATGGTTTTCTGCATTCCAGCTCTCAAAACAGTGAATGGAAACATTGTTCAGTGTTTGCTATTTTAACCACAGTTAGTTGTGTTGGCTTTTCTAATAAGAACATGGTTTTTTTAGAAGAAGGTGTTGGTTTTTGTTTTGTTTTGGGTTTTTTTTCCTATTTTGGAAAAGCAGGGAATAATTCCTAACAAAGTCTTACCAACACAATAAAAAACAATTTTATAGAACAAAAGATAAAAATCAGTATTGTTTTATTTAACTTGCATGAAATATATTCTTGTTTTGTGTGTACTTTAAGAATATTCTACATCTAAAATAAACATTAAAAAGCAGTTAAGACTTTTAGACATAAAAGCAAATGCCGCGTGTAAGTACAGATACTTTTTGGGATAAAGTTCTTCTGAGCATGAACACATAGGTAATTCAAATATTTTTTTTTTTCTTATTATTCTTAATGAGAAACAATTAAAGAAGCCTTTTGTTTATTTTTTAAATTTATAATTTGGTGGAACACTTCAGTGTAGTTTCAGATGAAGGTTTTCAGAACTGAACTGAGGATAAAGTCTTCTGCTTGTAAAAAAAGTGGTTAGACTCCTCTGAGAAAATAATAGCTCATATTGTGCCCTATCCATTGTCACTTCTGATGCCTAGATTGTTTAGGACAGACTTTTGCTCACCCAGGTAAAGACAATTAGAATTTTTTCTAATTTGTTGCTATTTCATTCTGTGAACTCCTAGTGAGCTCAGCTGCTCGCATGCTAGGCCAGTAGTCACATCTGCTGCTCTGTGCATTTTGAAATTAGCCTTCTGTCTTCAGGTACATTAGAGGTTTTCTCAGCTCATACCTCCTAATGTGCCACACAGCAGCAAGCCAAATTCAAAGACAAAGAGGAGCACTGCATTCGCCTGCTAGCACTAACCCTCATATCAGTGCCACTGCTTTTTGCTGCTGTGTTTACCACCCTTCAACAACACCTTTTAAACACATCTGAAGATGTAAATTACACATGTTTTCCACCTATATCTGTGGGATAGTCAAACGTGCTTAAGGGCTTTAACAAAGATACATTTTAAATCCTGTGTTTTTCCTCAATATTTCTATATAGGTCAGTTGCATCTTTTGTATTTTATAAAACCATAAATTCTAATACAATTTATAGCATCAGATAAGGTACAACATAGTTACAGGAAAGCATACAAATTATTTATAAACAAGCACTATTTTACACTAGGCATGATGATAATGTTTTGCTACTTTAAATACCCATGAAAATAAGACAAAGCAAAAGAGCACCTCATATAGTTTTGACACCAAAATGAATTCAGCTTCGTAACACAACTGATTTGAACCATGTAACAGTTGACAGTGTGCCTTTTTGGATTTGTTTTTAATTTTCATGAGCACATTTTGATAATTTTACTTTGGAAACTCCATTTTTGAATAATTTTAGAATCCATTTTTCAGTGATTAGGTTTTCTGTTAAGAATCTCACTAAGGATAGCCCTTTAGATTTTTGGAAGATCTTAACAATACATACACATGGCAAAGTGACTTTTGGCTGAACTAACATTTTTCATATGTAAAAACCTGCGTTCGTTTGGAATAAGATTTAACCTGAGTAACTGACATTTGACAGCACTGGTAATGTTTTTGAGTAAGAACAAAGTTCCTAAATAAGAAATAGTTTTGGTTCATATTCAGATTCTTGGATTTTCTGCATTTGTTAATTGTCCCTTAGGGGGACAATTTTTCTGGAAAGCCAAGTATTACCATCTGTATTTGTGAGATAGTCCACTCAGACATCTTCAATCCATTTTGTTAGTATATGAATTACATCTGTAGCAGCGCATTTATAATTGCATGTTCTGTTATCAGCAAAATATAAGTCCACCTGCCCAGTATATACTGAGCTCAAAGCTTTTTTTAAATGCACATAAGTTAGGCATAGAAGCATCTTGTAGCAAACCACCACACAATTGCAAAGTAATCAGCTAAGAGTGCTCAGCTCTAACATATAAATTACTGCTATTTTGCAGAACAAAAAAAAAAACAAACCCAACAAAACCAAACAGATTTAGAGGATTTGCATGCACAATGCATACATGCAGGATTTGCAAGTTCTGCATCAATTCTCTACTATATCAACTGTCTGCTATAAACTCACTTCCCCACATTAAACTGAAAAACTTGACTTTTTTTGTTTGTTGTTTATTAACAACACGTACATCGTCTATATTTTATACTGCAGTAGCATATGGAATAAAGAATTATCACAATAATTTCCTACAGGAGGTCTTTGATAGACTAATAGATGAACCATGAGGAAAAGGGTCAGCAGGTTATTAGTGGGTGTCATGTAAAGGGGTAAAGTAATTTGGCAGAAAATAAACCCCCTTGCATTCCAGCT
>WTSP01019343.1:32645-45240 GCA_025331215.1 Actenoides lindsayi | reverse complement strand
AAGAAAAGTGGGACCCTAATACTTTCTCCTTTAGAGCACCACTGAATTCCCCCCCGTTCCCCCCCCCCCCCCCCCCCCCCCAGGTGGCCCGGCGGGCGGTGTCGTGCGCTCTGCGCCGGTGGCTCCTCGCGGCGGTGGGGGGGAGGGAGGGAGGGAGAGAGGGAGGGGAGGCTGCTGGCCCGTTGTGGTGAGTGAGCGTGGCTCCCTCGGGTGTCCCCTCCCTGCCCCTTCCAGCCGGCCTAGTCCCCGCTTGGGCTGCACCGCAGCTCCCGCCGCCTCGCGCGGCTGCCCGGGCTTGGCGGGGGGACCCTTCTTTGCTCGCCCGGTTCGGTCTCTCCGCTCCGCGCTTAGCTGGGATCGTCAGCCGGGAGGAGGTGGCGGCAGCTGAGGACCTCGGTTTGGTGGGTACTTGTGCGAGCCCATTGCTTTCATGCTGGCTTTTTTTTTTTTTTATCCCTTTTCTTTCTTTTTTTTTCTTTTTTTTTTTTTTTTTCCCCTCCCACTTTGCATCAGGCTCTGTTAGGAAGTGCTTGGGAAGGAAGGGGGGGGGGGAGGTGGTTGCCGCCGACTGGTAGATGAAAAACTATGAATTTTACGTACGAATTGCCAGATGGAGAATGGTTAATTTATAGGTTATGTATTGTTTACGTTGAGAGCCTCTGGTCAGGAATCTAGGTCTGTAACTTCATCCCGCTGCAAATAAATCACTATCTGTTATTCAAAACAAATCGACAATTAATGACGGTGAACAATCCTGGAAGATTAAACTGCAGCGGACCAGCTCCTGTGGAGCTGGATTTTGTCGTGCAAGCCTTATTCTGACTTTTATGTTTGCTTCCTGCACGGTCGCTTATAGTGAGAGCTGTGATTATTTTGTTAGGCGTTCTGTTTTCCCATTTAGCACAACTGCTGAAGTATTCTTCTGTTGGTCTTTGTTTTGTGCTTTGGCTGTAACCGATTTCTCTTTGTGGGAGATGCAATAGAAGGGGTGTTGAAAATTTGAATGGCTTTATAGTTGAAAATGGGTGTCACATCACATTTTAGGAAGGAGGTAAGATGATGTGCACTCCTTCAGGTTTTCCCCTTCCAAACTAGTGGAGTTGTTCTATTTTCAGTGGATGGAAATTTTGCTTGGTATGTGTTGTATGTAATATAGGTATGCTCTAAGTATTATATGTGCTTGTGTGAAGTAATACCACAAAGATGTGAAGCAGCTGAATGTATGCTCAGACTAACTGAAAAGAGAGAGACAATCAGGTAAGGTAACAGTGGTGTATGTATCGTGTTCGTCACTGGCATCTGAAAGTGTGCACTGCTGGAGAAAGTAGTTTAGTACTTGCATGACATCTTGTGTCTATGTTTCAAGCAAGGTTGCACTTGATTACTGTGAGAGAATGTGTTTATTTTTTTTTAATATAGTTCATTTAGAGTAGTATTTGCCTATGTGTCTCTTGCATGCCCTTTATTAGTGACTATACAAGCTGGATAAAGTGTAGTTCAGTTTTTGATGAAACACCTAAATTGAACTAAAATGGAAAATCGTGTGTCTATAACACTTGTATAACTTTTTTTCTTTTGTGCCATATAAATATTGGGTTTAGACCGTATCTAGCAAGCTTGCTTATCAACTTAAATTCAGCAAGTTAGCTAAGTCACTATTAAGCTGTAATTAAAAGTATAAAAAACAACAGTCGTTACTAGCGTTTGGAAAAGCATAGTAATGAAATATGGGCATCACCTCGGGCATTATCTGTGTTTGGCTCTAGAACATGAGACTCTGTTATCTCCTGTATATCAAAAGAGATGCATTTTCTTTTGGGGTATGTTGCTTTCTACCAGGCTCTCAGGTTATGTTTTTTCCTCTCTCTCTTTTTTTAGTCACACAGTTTATATTCATACGGAAGAGTAAGAATTTGTATGAGTGTTTTAATAAGGGATTTTCATTTAGAAGTTTTTGGAGGAAATGTTTTTTTTTTCATTAAGCCTGATTTGGGGAGAGGTGATAAAGGCTACTTGTTGCACAAGGAGAATTTTCATGGAAGCAGTGAATAAGAAAATGTGAAGCTGAACAATAAAAACATGCAAAGTGGGAAAGAGAGGGAAATATGGTAGTACAGCTCATCGTTTTTCCTCTACTGGCTTCATTCTCATGGCCCTTTCCCTTAATATTACTTAGCCTGAATACATACCTTCCTCTTTCTTGACATAGTGGCCCCTGTCCTTCTCCCCCCTCCCTCCTTCAGACAAGTTCCTTTATTGAACCAAAAAGTAGTTGTGGTATGTGGGACTGACAAGTGTTAAGGTAGCGTATCGTACTTCTGACAAGTTTCTAAAGTCATGTTTTTTACTCGTAGCACAAAATGTCAGTACTGTAATCAGAAGTGATTTTTGGAAAGACTGAGAGAATATTGGAGGCTTTGCATCAGTTTTGAAACTAACTGGTAAAGGAAAACTGAGGATGATTTATTTTTTTTAAAGGATGTGTTAGTGTGATGATCTTTGGTGGTGAAGTGTTGTGTTGATTTACCAGATCTGTAGTTCCTCTGGAGTATCTGAACAGCACTGATGTCCTGGGACGATCCCCGTGCAGGCTTTTAAAGAATTATAAAACATAAATTCTTTAAAAAAAACCAAAAAAACCCCCAGCATCTCTCCGTGTCCTTAGAGGTTGAACACCAAAAAGTTAAGACTGTATATGTATGTAAATGACATACCTATTGCCCTTCCGTTCATGACATCTTCAGTTGGATGTAGTCTTGTAGGAAACTTGCCTTTTATTTTTTTTTGTTGTTCCAGCTTGGTTCTGATACTTAAGTAAAATGTATCAGAAGTACTATGTATTAATGAAAACAAACTTTAGCAAGTTAGTGGTTTATTTCAAAAACTCTATGGGGCATTTTGGATTCCACAATAAAAATGCTGTTGATTTGAATAATTACTGTAACATCTAACATAAATTCCATGAAATACAATTAATATTTTAACTTGGAAGAATCAAAATGTTAATGCATCCACTCTTTTTAAAGATGATTGCTGTCTCTGCACGTACGGCTTTCAGCCTTTTCTAAAGTGTGAGGAAGTCCTTGAAGTAGGTTCTGAGGATTAAGACCTTCATTACTTTGTCCCCATCTGTGGAATTTACTCTTTCACATCCCGTCCCAAGCACTGCAAAAACATTCTGCATCATTCTGCTTGTTTTATACTGCCTGATCTTTAGCTCTGTCATTTCAGCTCGTGACAACTTCGGCATTAATGTGCTTCAAGAAATAATAATAACAGCAACAAAAAAAAGTGCCGAACCTCATTAGGAACAGATGGGCATGTTTGTACTAATCATCTTGTGTCTGTCACCATTTATATGGTGGTACCGTAACCAGGGATCAGGACCCCATCTGGGGTTTTCCAATTTAGACCCTGTTCTTTTAAGATCGATTCCAGACAATACTGTGTGTACTTTTTCTCTGACTTAATTAGAAATCCTAGTGGATGCTTCTGCTGAAATGAGATGCTTCACTTGCATGCTTTTTAATGGACAAAAAAGACATGAAGTTAGCAGTCAAAAGTGTTATTGTCTTAATTGCTTCCATTGTGTAGTCACCTAAACTACATTTGGTAGCTCATTTAAAGAGAACTAGATTCAGTTGGAGTATAATTGTTAACCACTTAGAAAGTAACTGTTGAGTGAGGTTTTCCACGCTTTGTGTAAGTATGCCAATTGGCTGTCCACAGCTTCATTCAAAGAAGCCTCTGATTCTCTCTGAGACATCTCCAGTGTGTCCACGTTGTAGTTCAATTTGGCATCAAGAGTCTGGATTCTGAAAGTCTGAGAAAGGAGGGGAGAAAAACCCAGAACCAAGAACTACTGTTTTTTCTTAAAGAAGGAAAAACAAAAAAAAGATTAACAGTTATCCACACTGTGTGCAGACATACTGCTCAGGAGGAAATTTTAAAATAAACCTACATCACAACTTCTTGTATATAACCTTTGAGCCACCTTGGGCTTGACTGTTCAACATCTATTTGTACTGCTTTGATACATGGGTGTAGAGTTTCAATGAAGGCAGTGGGATTTCTGGGAAATCTTCATTTGGCACTATATTTTTTTAGGTCACTGTTATTAAAAAAGAATTGAGATGCATTGTCAGAAAGTGAGCAGAATATACTTCATGGAAAGTTTTGAATTTTTTAGGGATTCCCCCCCTTGCATCTACCTACTTAAAATTTGAAAGCGTTTTTGTGGGGAAAATGTACAGAGGTGCTAGGTGGTGTGCTGTTAGGTCTCTGGTAGTTATCTCATTGTTCAACAGTTCAGTGTGAAGCATTGTGAGTAGTTTGTTCCTGTACATAGAAACAAAGTGTGCAGAAGAGGCTATAGCTTTTTATGCCATCAGTTTGTGAAAGCTTTTGTCTGGGGTGATATCCATGGACAGTCGGAGCTGTTCAGTGTGCCACTCAGCTTTTCAAAGGTCTGAGAGAGACAAATTGTGGATACTAATTCATGGTATACAATTAAGTTTACCTGGGATTTTCTTCCTCTGCGAGTATGAACTACCCTGAATAAGGCTGTATCATTTTGCTTTTCTGGCTTTTGGAAATGAAAGAAAGAAAGAACGAATAAGACAAATGATAAAGTCTTTAGAAGATTTGTAAGAGGGAGGGGCGTGTTCAGAGAGATAGCAAGGAGAAGATGCATTTCTCTTCCATTTGCCCAGTTTAGATTATGCAGTCTGTAGTTCTTGGAAGCATTTCTGTAACTGAGGGAATTAATGGAGATTTTTTCATGCATGCACAGTTTTTGGAAAGAAAATTTCTGTGCTCATTTTTGATGACTGGTACATTGCACTTGGAGAACTCCACACATTTTGAAAGTCTTTCCCGAGTTACAAATGTTGCCTGTAGTAAGCTCTCCATTAGGGTGCTCATACAGTATTACACATGAGCACATTTAAAGTAACTTTTTTTTCATAATGGATTATTGCCTCTCTCATGTTCTGTTTTGTACAAAAATGTCTTAAGATATTCAAATTGCAATTTCTTTTTAAAAAATATGAAAGTTTTAATTAATTTCCATCTTCATAACTAAAGACTACCTTAACATGTACTTATGGTTTACAGCAAGCTGAAGTAAAATTACATGTACTGAAGAGTTAGAGCTGCGTATCAAAGTTGGCTGACATACTTACCAGAAAGCTGAAGAATTTGAATTGAATTGACAGGGGACTGTGGGAAGGGAAAGCATTATTTCATGCTTTGGGTGATTGAATGTCACTTTGGAATACTGGAATTCTCTCTTTCTATCAGTTTGTGATCTCATGTAAGTCTGTTTAAACCAAACCTTTCATTGATTTCTTGGGAGACAAGCTCTAGAACCCAAATTCTTCTGTAAGGCTCAACAGAAGCTTTAGTTTCAGATCTAGTGCTGGATAACATGGTGTACTTCAAAAGTTGTGCCCTAAATTTCTCTGACTGTGAAGGCAAAATTGGTGGATAGTTCTTAAGCTTCAGTCTATAACTCAGGTTATTAATCTATAAAATGTCAAGAATACCCATTTTTATGAATGATTTTGTGAAGTTGTTGTGAAAACAAGTTAACTTTTATGGCACACTAACATCCTACAGCGGTGAGTCCTGTACAGAAGCACAGTAGGAAATTAAGCTGGTTTAAGTAATGTAATAAGGAACACATTAAATTACAAGGCGAAAAGTTGAGTAGCTTCTTTGCTTTGAGTGAGAAAGAAGTCCTGTGGTGTGGAAAAACTGTAGTGAATGATCAAGTAAATCAGCTCCCTTGTGTGTATTCTCTTTAGTACTGTATATGAAATTGTAGGTCTGATGTTTCCTAACTCTTAACTGATTTTGCAAGTATTTCCATACTTTTGCTGTTCCTTTTGAAGCAAACGTAGTAAACAAATACACTGGATGGATGTGTTCCTGTGAGTCATTAGGTTGTAACCTTTAGCTACATATAGCTGCTACTAATTAAATTAATGGAATGTTATTAGTAGCAATAAGTTTTTCTCTTTTAACCAGCATGAAGTGGGATGAGGTACAAGAGCTTTTCAGTGGGTTCTTGCAAATACTCGTTACTAGTAGAAGAGCAGCAGTGTAATGTGATGATTTCATGGTGTACTGCAGGCCCTGTAAATGACTGAGTTCTGCTGGATATGTGTTCTACTTTCCCTGCAGCTGATCTTTCTTCTCTGGTCTCTCTAACAACTTCTCTGTCTAGTTTGTCCTCATTGCTCTTCATGCTTCTGATTCCAGTTCTTATTGTCCAGGTAAATCCTACTTCCTCTCTCACTTTGTTCAGCACTTCTTAGACTTCGAGTCTTGACGTTTCCTCAACAGTGTTGTATGGAGTTTGCATGGTTGGGGGGGGGTGTGTGTGTGGTGTGTTGGTTGTTTTGGTTTTGTTGTTGGTTTGTTTGGTGGTTTTTTTTGTGGTGTGTTTTTGTTTGTTTGTTTTGATTTATGTGTGGTGTTTTGTTTTGTTTGTTTGTGGGAGGGTGTTCTTCACCTCCCATTAAAGGTGGTTCTCGGTTGTACGCCTTTTCCATAATCTCCACACTTTCTACTCCATTTGCCTGATATAGCTTGTTGGTCCCTGCAGCGGAGTCGGTAGAAGTGTGTCCATACCTCAGCTGTTTCCCTGCTAACCTGAGCTTTTTGTCTTAAAAACTTAATAAAAGCAGACTGCTCCTGAGCTGAGAATCTGGCTGAGGTGTGGACAGTTTCAGCTTTTTCTGCTAAAGGAGCAGCAACATCTGTCTGTGAGCAGGTGCATTAGTGATGGATTCAGTTGTCAACAGGATTTACCAGAGATGTGTGTTAATTGCAAGGTTTGGGTGTGTTAAACTTCTGACTTGAGGGAAATTGGAAGACAGCAACCTATACTGTGCACACGAGTTCTTCTTGTACCTTAGGTGGAAACTCTGAACTGTCTTATCTTGATTGTATGCTTACTGTCATAGTGGGAGCAGCTATATATCTATTCATACTTTAAAGCTTGCTCCTTTCAATTGCAAACATCCTTTTAACAATGAGTAAAGATAAGTTTCTGTTGGGATTTTTTTCACTGTTATCTCCAATAGGTGTTACTCCTGTTCCTAACTATTTCTGTGTATGGAACATAGACCAGTGGGGGGGGTGTGTGTAGAATTTTTCATTGTTTTGGAGGTTGGTGAGTTTGTTTGGTTTGTGGTGGGTTTTTTTTTGTTGTTTTAGTTGGTCTTTTTGTGGGTTTTTTGGTTGTTTTTTTATTGTTGGTTTGTGTTTGGTTTTTTTTGTGTGTGTGTGTTTTTGAGTTGTTCGGTTTGTTAATGCTAATATGCTTTAGATTTCTCTCATGGGTAGGTTTTTGTCCTCTTTGGGAAGTTGTAAGGAAGTGATACGAGTTTAGTAAAATGAAGTGTGTGGCCTTCCAATGCATCAGCACAGCTCTGAGCATGAGTGAAAGCATAACTTACACACTAATGCATACAAAGAGTTTGCAGTGAGTATGTCATAGAATCATAGAGTATCTCAAGTTGGAAGGGACTGCTAAGGATCACCAAGTCCAACTCCCTGCAGGGCAACCTAAACCACATGATTTAAGAGTGTCACTCAGACAGTCCTTGAACTTGGACAGGCTGGGTGCCATGGCCACTTCTCTGGGGAGCCTGTGACCAACCACCTTTTCAGTGAAGAACCTTTTCCTAATGACCAATCTGAACTTTCCCTGATGCTGCTTTGTTCCATTTCCTCATGTCCTAATATGAGTGATGAGCTGCAGCTGAAGGGTAACTAAATATTAAGCCTTAATTTCAAAAGGGAAAACAAACTACAGAGTTTGTAAATTTATGATTGAGAAGGTTGGTGTAGTTGTAGTAGTACGTACACTCTGCTTTGTAAGCTAGGATTAAATTTATCAATGTATATTTCTGAAAGGAGGGTGCAAAGAAGATAGAGCCAGGCTCTCTTCAGTGGTGCCCAGTGACAAGACCAGAGGCAGTGGGCACAAACTGAAACAGTGGAGATTCCCTCTGAATGTTGGGGAACCAATTTCTAATGTGAGTGTGACTGAGCACTGGCACACATTGCCCTAGGAAGTTGTGGGGTCTCCATCCTTGTGGATATGCTCAAGAGACATCTGGATGCAGCCCTTGGAAACTGGCTTTAGGTTTCATTTCTTGAGTAAGGGAGTTGGACTTGGTGATCTCTAGAGGTCCCTTCAAGCCTCAATCATTCTGTGGAAACATAGCCCCAGAGAGCTAAATAATTATAAGGGATGAATAACTGTATTAAAAGAATAGATTATTGGCAAAGAGAGCTTACAAGTTGGTTGAGCATAGGAATAGATGATAAAAGTAAGTTAGACTTTGCAGATTGAAACATCAAAAGAGTCTCCAGCTTCAACTTTAAGTGATCTTACTGATTGGTTCACGTATGACAGCAGATGACTGGACACTTGTCACTTGAAGTTAATTCTAGTCCTGTGGTCTTAAAAACCTACCACTAATGCACTTAGTTCACCTGGTTGTAGTAAGTCTTCATCTGATTTGTGTTTTTTGTAATTGCAGTTATGGGTTCTTCCTCCGTCTGCAGGGACACAATTATTTTTTCAGTCTATGGTTTTCTGTCAGAGTTTTGTGAAAAGCAAATAAAAATGTTCTTGTTAGCTGGGAAAAAAGCTAAACTCATATAAGACCTCTGGGTAGACAACTTGTATTTGTAAAACACCCATCTGAATGTGGTTTTGGTATTAGGATTTCTGTATGCAGCCCTAATATAAACGTTTGTTTATAACTTTTATTGATTAGGGATGGATGCAGTGTTATTTAGCATGTCTGACTTCGCAGTGCAATATTTTCTTTTAGGTCTTAGAATGTAATCCTTGCCACTAGCTTCTTTAGTAATTCTGTATTTAATCATTTGCAATGGGCTGTGAGGCTTTTTTTTTTTTTTTTAACATTATCTACAAAGTTAGGAATGGAAGAGAGTCTGGGTTTTGGATACAAATTCTGACTTGTTACTAAAGCGATTTTCTATTGGTTATCCATCTGCAAAATTCAACAAAACTTTTTGCTTCTGTGGTAGCATGCTGGTATTCTTAATGTTTGGGGGTTTTGGTTGTTTTTTAAGAAAAAAAACTTCTATCAGAAGGCTCAGGCATTTTTTTTTCCCCCCAAAAATAAATGCTATACTTGAATACCACCAAGTGCTGTTTCCCAAGGGGCAATACAGTGATGAAACTTGATTTGTAACTAATGCCTGTATGTTACAGCTATCTTCTGCTTTCTGTAATGTTCCTCTTACTTTCTCTGTGGCTTCTGTGTCATTCCTGTGTGTTTTCTCCCCTTGTGTATAAATACTACAGATGTTAGTCTTCTCAAATGATATAATGCAAGATACCCGAGGTTTCTATAACTTTTGTTGTTATGCTGCTCTGAAAATAGAGTTAATGTAAAGGAAAATAATAATTCCTGCCTCCTCTGCCCCATTCCTTTCCAACTGTTGAAGAAAGAGGACAAATAATTCTTGCCTTACTGAATCTTAAAGTAGCTTCCCTGCTGAAAGAAGGCTGTGTGAAAATTATGGCTGTAGACTAGTGATATTGTGGAATTTTTATAACTGGGTTGGTTGTCGGCTCTGCTCTTGTTTTAGAGTACTGGTATAATAACTTTGTCAGTGGCTCTGGTGATTCTGGTAAAATAAGTACTTTGCAGAGTGAAAGAGCTGCTTTTTCAAATAATTATTCATGTAGCCTACAACAGCAAGATACTAATCTCTTTTGTGTACTGATCTATTTCTACCATATTTTGTTTAGGTATTTTTCTTCAGTTATTGATGAGAAAGTTGTTCAGTAAATTGTAATTTAAAAACCAGAACTCTTCCACTAATTATCAGATTTTTGTACTTGTCTGAACTATTTATCTTTGAGCTGTTGTCGTAATGTTGGTTTGTTTTCTTTGAGTGGGCTCTTCCAGTATTTCCGGTATTTATAGTGATTTCTGCCTCTATTCCACTTACCCTCCTGACTGTCTCTTCTTGTCGACACTGTTGCGATGCTCTCCTGATGTAGTTGACTTTAGTGTGCACTTCTTCCAGTTGAAGTTATCTTGATGATAGGTGCTTGTGGTTGCACATAGTATTCCAGGCAAGTTCTTGCCAGTACCTTAAAATTTCTGTTAGACATTGAGGTTTTGGGGTTTTCTTGTTTGTACCTTGAAGTACTTTGTCTAGAACTAATCCTGTGTAGCACTAGTGTATAGTCTCATGGTGACTTTCTATTCCTGAATTTAGGCATAGGATCCCCCTTCTACCCCCTGTTTTCTTCTCTTACATTTTCTGTCAGACTTGTGTATATATATTTCTTGTTTGGGGGTTCAAATACAGTCTATACTTAAAAACATTTCTGTTTCTCTAATCTTTTCAGTGTTTTAATGAATAACAATCTGATCCATTGCTGCATCCATCTATGATTTTGAGCCTAATGCTTGCATAAATTTTTTTCGTTGCAAGGAAAGTGCAAATTGTTTTATTACAGGAGGATCAAACAAATTGTCCATGGTAATACGATAATCTTATAAGTTACATTTATACCTATATTTAAAATTTTTACTTTCGCATGCAGATTTTTTTTCTAAACTCTTCAAATGTTGTTGATAGGAAGCTAATGCAGCTGTGGTGGCAGTATTACTTTTTTGCTCTGCATTCTTAGTGACTGTGCTGCCTTTATTTTCTTGTACTACACCATAATTTTTAAATACCTTTAAAAACTTTTGCATGTCGTACTGGTTCTGGATTCTCAGATGATGGCTGTGCAGTTGCTTTGATTTGAAAATGAGAAGTTCCTAACTGTAGACACACTGACTTCTGATTGAATATACTTGTTGCTAATTGCCTCAGGAATGAGGTTTTAGCTGTTAGTTCCTCCAAAATGGGTATTCAACTGACTTTTTAGGGTATTTCAGTATCTTCTTGATAACAAATCCTTACTATGCAGTGGTACTATTTTTTTTTTTTCCTTTGGTTTTAGCTGTTGAGGTGCAGGTTGTTGTGTGTTTTTTGGTTTTGTTTGTTGTTTATTTACAATGGCCGTCTCAGTTTGGCTCCAATTCTATCCTTATTTCCCTGTCTCCCAGTCTTTGTGGTGCAACTGTCCTGTCTTGAGGACTCTGATTACAAACAACTTTGTAAAAGTGTTTATTTGATTTCACGTAATAGTCTGAGAATTTTCCTTGCACCCCTGTCAAGGGTACAGTCCTAAAACTCAGCATTGTTCCATTGACATGACATTGCCTGTGACTACTGTGTTGTGTATGTCTCGAAATCACTTCTGCTTTCATTTTGTGCCTTTAAAAACAAACTTTATTTATGCGCTGCTTGTGTCAATTTAATAGAAATGTTCCTTGTCTCCACGTGTTGGCAAAATCATCTCCTGTGGGATGACATACTTAAGTGATGTTGTTTGCCAAACTTTGTCGTACGTATATAGGCTGGAGAATAACCTATATCCTGACTAAAGGTGACATGGAGTAGTTTTGGTTATTGAGTCTGCATCTGGCTTTTTTGACAGAAGAGGTGTTTTTTATTCCGAGTTTATCACTGAGAGTAGTATTCGTGGTTGCAGTGAGAGATAATAAGGAGGCTCATACAGACAAATTTCACTACTTCTCTTCAGTATTGTATAGGTCAAATGTACCAACAGAATGTTGTGAATGTTTATTACCTTTCTGGAAACCACTTGTAGGGGTTATGTTGGTGTGTGCAATAACTTTATGTAGCGGCATAGAAGCAGTGTTACCCTGTGACTATCCATGTGCTGTTGGTTCACTATCTTGTGAAATGCTGATAGACGTTTAGAACATTTATACTTATAGTCTCAACTGATACTGATAGTTCACTGAGTTAGACTCTGTTTTTCTGGAAGTATAGATGGGATTGCAAGCATGTCTCCTACAAATGTATTTTGAGCAGCAGTATGTCAGATTTCTCACAGCACCAAAAAGGCAGGGTGTTTCAAAGACATCTCCTAAAGAAGCCAGGTGAACATGTCAAGGTGAGGTAATGAGTGAGATGAGTTTTCATTTACCAGCGGTGGACTTAATGGGCTTTTCTGATCTTTACAATCTTGCATAACTCTTCCTGAGTGTCATGTTTAATAATTTAGATTACCATACTTTATTCTCAAATCTTGTCAGTATTATTTCAAGGAAGTGTACCTTTACACAAACCACTTGCATTTCAGTATAGTACTGATTGGCTTGAGTCTTCTGTATGAATAACTGAGTTCACTTTTTTCTTTTGTTTATAATCATAACATTAGTAAGAGGAATGGGAAACACAGGTCAACATAGGCATTGTAATTTTAGTCTCGTTGGACTAGCCCTTATTGTAGACTCCACAGGTGGGGTGTTTTCTGTGTTTGGGGTTTTTTGTGTGTTTTTGTTTTGTTGGGGGTTTTTTTGTTGTTTGTTTGGAGGGGGGGTATGTTTTTTTTTGTGAGTTTTTTTTTTTTTTTAAGTTTGTTTTGGGTGGGTGGGTGGGGGGTTTGTGTGTTTTGGTTCTGGTTGGTGGGTTTGGTTTTTTGTTTGGTTGGTGTGGTGTGTGTTCT
>WTSP01019343.1:0-26790 GCA_025331215.1 Actenoides lindsayi | reverse complement strand
CCCCCCCCCCCCCTCAAAAAAAAAAAAACAAACCTAAACAAAAAAAACCCAACCACCTTAGATCCTACTAAACTTTCAACACAGTTTATTTTGACAGAACTAGGTATGCACAGCTATACTGGCAGTATGGAAGAGCAGAAACTTGTAGCAATGGTATATAACAAGCTAAATCACTTTCAGGAAATGGTTGAAGTGATAACTGTTGTAAAGGGGTAGTTTAGCGTTGAATGATAGGATTGGTGTTTTACTATTTCTTTTGCATGCTGCTTCCCCCCCCCCGGTAAAGCATAACATTAATCTTAAAAAAAAACTTCCAGGAGTGATCTGCAAATTTGTATTACATAGGAGGTTTAAAAGGTTTATTATTCTTTGTCCCTTATGGTCTAAGTAATAGGTTGTTTCATTGAACCTTTTTAAAATTAATTTTTGGTCTTATAAGATTAAATATTAATTCTATAGAAAATTAATTCCTACACAGTGTTTTCTATACTTCTGAGAGGGATAAGTTATATATCCTATTATGTAACCTTAACTGGCTGCTAGGCACCCACCCAGCTGCTCTCTCACTCCCCATGCTCAAAAAAATGGAGGGGGGGGGGGGAATAAGCTGAAAAAGCTCATGGGCCAAGATCACCATAGGGATATCACTTTGTAATGATCCTCACGGCCAAAAGAGACTTGACTTAGAGAATATTAGTTTATTGCCAATTAAAAATAGAGTAGATGGTGAGAAACAGACAAAATTAAAGACACCTATTTTGCCTCTTCCCGCTTCTTTCCAGCCTCAACTTCACTCCTTCATTCCTGACTCTTCTGCCTTCCCCATTGAGCAGTGCAGGGGAGATCAGGAAGAAGGGGTTGTGGCCAGTTCATAACGCTTCATCTCTCCCACTCCTTCCTCACACTTCTGCCCCTGCTGCCATGTGGGCCCTAACCAAGGGATGCATTCCTTCATGTGTCTTCAATGCGAGTCCTTCCTGAGGGCTGCAGTTCAAGAACTGCTCCACCATGAGCCCTCTGTTGAGGTGCAGTCCTTCAGGAACAGGCTCTTCCATTGTGGGTCCCCTGTGGGGTCAGAGCTCCTGCCAGGAGCCTGCTCCAGTGTGGGCTTCTCTCGACAGGCTGCAGTGTGGATATCTGCTCTGACACAGTCCTCAACAGACTGCAGGAGGACGACTATGTCACTATGGGTTGCAGGGGAACCAGGAGGAGTCTTGAACACCTCCTTCCCCTCCCACTTTAGTGAACTTCAGATGAAGGCGAGTCAGTTTTGGAGATGGTTGGAACTGTCTCTGCCTGCTATGGGGGCAGCTGTGGGTCTCTTCCCACAGAGGCTTCCTTACAACCTCCCCTGCTACCAGACCCATGCATGCTGTGTAAACACAATACAGAACTTCAATTTCAGACCCAGACCATGGGTGCCACTGAAACCTAAAAGCTTCGTTGTATGTCAGTTGAACATATCTGCTGGACAGTTCAACTTGACTGTAGTATATGAGTTTCAGTCTTTGAAATGTGCACCAAATAGGACTATATCACCCTGTTCTAATAAATTTCACCCTGCAGTTGGTCTGATCTGGCAGCTATCCACCACTGGAAAGAGAAGTTCTATTCCCCAGTTTCCTTAGTTTCTCTTCCTTCTCTTGAAGCTTTGATGCTTTTCACGTGCTTTTCAAAAACAATTACACCTGTTTTTCTGAGTTGATGAGTTTGGTTGGTCCAGCAAAGCATCTGATGCTTTTATAGATCTTGGATTGAGGGGAACAAGATTCTTTTCTGCTGTGATGGACTGTTAAAATGAGTTTAGCTATGATGATCCCATCTGAAAGCTAGAACAGAGTATCTATGTCAAACAGCAAGAACAGTGAGCTTGGTTACATCTTTGAGGAGTCCTAGACTTACTGTCATGGTGGTGCAGTAAAAAATACAGCAGGGATAAAAGTGACATTGGTGTTTTCCTGTGAGTATTAGAAAAAGTTACTTCAATGAGTTTTGTTCCATCCCAGCTTTCTCATCTGTTTCTACTGCAAGTTCATAGCACTCTGTTCAGCTGCTGTGTTTATGTAGGTACAGAGAAGGCGACAGAAACTGAGTTGGCTTTTATGTAGCTATTGAAATGCACTGCATATCATGCCTGTTGAATGATGTCTGATTATATGAATTCTACTCAAATATTCCCCATTTCCTAAAGTAAAGGCGTATTGTGCTGTTTGTGTTCTTGACAACCATTATTTTTAAGTCAATGTGAATTTTTTTCTTTTGTAAAAGATTAGTAAAGATGAAGTAAAATCTTTTAACTTAGATTATTAATGTGAAATGTGGACTGAAGAACGCCAAACATGTTGGTATATTTTTTGGGGGTGGGTAGATGAGTGTATTTCATGTCCCAGTTCTGCTTCAGTGCAGCATGACCTTGACTTGAACCACAATCTCAGTGATGGCAGATGACACCATCGAGTTATGGAACATGTTTCTAGCCCATCTCCACTTGTGGATTCTGGTTGATGTTTATTTCCGATGTAGTGGTTCTGACAAGTTCAACATTTACATGGATCCTCCTTGTATAGGAGGTCAGTAGGAAGATGTCTGACTTGAAATTCACAGTTCAGGAAAGTGGTGACTGTGAAGAAGTGTTTCAAACTTTTAAGTTAAAATATCAAGGCAATGACAAGAAGTTTTATTTCTGTTGTTACATTTTTGACTTGTAACTGCCCTGGTACAGCTTTTTTCTAAATCCTAATTATCCCAACACAGGCCATCTAGTTGTTTTGGTTTTTTGGTTTTTTTCTACTCTTGTATTAATATCTTTTATGTAAGTAAAGCTTTCAATCCAGCTTCCTTCTCTGCAGCGTGGAATTTTGCATAGTTTAAGATGGATTAGGTGGCAGTCTGCATTTGCATCAGTTTAAAAGGACTGAGAACACAAGCAAAGGAGTTATTTTCATGCTTGGAATTCAGGAAGAAGATACCATTGCTTATCTGCAGTCTTTTGCTTGAAAACTTGGCTTTATGGCATAGAGGAAAGAATTTCATTTGGTCTGCTCTGTTGCTGTCCTTTCTTCATTCTCCGTTGCTTGTCTGGCGGTACTGGTAAATTAAAATTAGTGATGTGTAACACTTCAACAGGACTGCTGTTTAGACTGATGGGGACATTGTGTTCTATTTAATCATTCAGAAAACACAGAGTCCACTTTGGATGGATGTTCTCAACAGTGTAAAAATCCAAGCTGGCTAGGATTTATTATTACCAAGTTGGAAACAGTTCATACAGTAAAAGAAGATTCTTTCTTCCATCTTTTGAGTGTGAAGATCAAATACATTCAGGAATATGGAGTCTTGAGGATTTTGTGTGGTGTTTTTATTGTATATTTCTTGAAAGTTTTATTGTAGTATAAGACAATCTACCCAAATATGAAAACCATTGCTCTCTGCCACAACATAGATTATTTACCACGGGGCCAGTCTCTTTTCAGTGGTGCCCAGTGATAGGATAGTGGGCAACGGGCACAACCTGGAATACGGGAAGTTCTGTCTGAACATAAGGAGCAACTTCGTTACTGTGAGGGTGACAGAGCCCTGGAACAGGCTGCCCAGAGAGGTTATAGAGTCTTCTTCTCTGGAGACTTTCAAAATCTGCCTGGACACGTTCCTGTGCAACCTGCTCTAGGTGTGTTAGCAGAGGAGTTGGACTAGATGATCCCTAGAGGCCCCTTCCAATCCCTACCATTCTGTGATACTGAAGACAATCAAAATGTTTCTTTGGGTTTTGCTGGTGTATTTCCAATTAGATTTTGTTTGTAAGATAAATGTAACTAAAAAATATTGACAAATTAATTTCTTTCCACAGTTTTAAAACCTTGAAATCATGGCTCATTCAAAGACAAGAGCCAACGATGGAAAAATCACATATCCTCCAGGAGTTAAAGAAATATCTGATAAAATATCTAAAGAAGAGATGGTGAGAAGACTAAAGGTTAGTAAGCAAGTGACTGTTTGTGAATTGAAGTTTCATGTATACAGCATTCAGTGTTTGTCTTAATGTATTTTCTGTCTGAAAATTTTTTTTTTTCTTTTGGCCTTTACCCTTTCTGTGCTCAGAAGGAGGAACTTGTTGGCTATAGTGCCTTCTGTCCTACCACTTCCTTGAAGTGACTTGTCCCAGAACATTTAAATGAGTTAAAAAACCACAAATGGAAATAAGCTATATTAATTTTAAGTACTACTCACAGTAGGAGTTGAAATAAAATTTGAGTCAGTACTTTTAGAGAAGAAAATACTGGAAAACACTGAAAAGAAATTCTAGTTTTGGAAATAATAAGGGTGCTTCAGATTACATTCCTTTTTGTGCATTTATGCTCTTTGGGTTGATTAGAAAACCCTTCATTCTCATTATTTTTAGCTTGTATTGTAATTAAGGTAGTCTTTGACTATACTATGTATTTCAGTCTCCTGAATTTCTTGACCACTTTATTTGGCCTGACTCTACAGGATGATTGGAGAGAGTTGGGGGATAATTATGTTACTGTGTGTTTATCTCCCCACGTACACTCACAGAAAGGCAGATCTGTTAGTATTGTGCAGAAGGAATGCCTGCAATTAGGGCTTGCCTTGTGAAACAGGAGAGAACAGATGTGAGAGAGGAACCTTAAGTATTCTAACAGCTGGAACAGCTTAATTTGGAGTTTGTTTTCTTACAAAGTCGTTTTAAGTCAGCTGGAACTACTGATAAACAAACAAACAAAAAAACCAATAAAAACCCAAACCACAAGGATTCCTTCTCTTTTAGTCTGCTCCATTCTATTGATGTTGAATAGAAGACATTTATAACTTTGTGTATGAATGACTCACAACGCAAGAAATTACTTGTTAGCACTTGCATATTTTTTCAGCTTATGTGAAATGCACACTGCTTGTATTGATACCTTTCCTCTTAGAGTTTAATATTACTTTTCATCTTGACAGTTCAGTCCCTGCTATCCTGTCATCTTGATCTGTCTTGCAGGAAAAGTGTACTTTGCAGGATGTCCTGCATTTCTTGTCAGCTGTGCATTCATCAGGGGACAGCCAGGGAGAAAACCATACCATGTTTCTGTTGTGAAGGATTGAATGATTTAGGCTACACCACAAGTGTATAGACCTATCGTATAAACACAGTTGCAGGTGCTAAATAAGTGAACTGTTGGCCTCTTCATTTCCCTGACTGCCAAATTAATATAAGTATTAGGGAAGAAACACGTTTCTGGGGCTTTTATTTTGTTTTACACAAGCAGATAGTCTGTTGGTTGTTGATATATATATATGTCTGTAAATACAGATATTGGGAAATCTGACAATAAAATGAAAAATATGCACAGTGATTTTCTATATTATCATAACTTAGCTCAAATTTTATGCATTTCTGATCCACACCATCACCAAGTTACAGCTGGTTTAGAAAGGAAATAGAAACTAAATGGTCAGAGTCATGAACTAGCACTGAAGATAGAAAGAAGGTAATAAACACTTGGCAATGATGAATAGTGTGAGAAAAGCATTTTTTCCACATTCTATACACAAGAACCAAGGCATCATCTAATGAAATATTTTATTTTTCGACCAGTGCTCTAATAACTTACTTTTCCATGTTACATAATTAAATTCCAGAGCTTTTTTTTTTTCTGCAGAAAGATGTAGGAAAAATTAAACAGGTTAAGGAATATGGGTCACATATGGAAGATGAAGCTCAAAGAGCATTAATCAGGGTGGTCTGAGTGCGATTTCAGGGTCAGAAATCCTCTAACCTATTGATTTGCAGGAAGCTAGAAAGGTATGCTAGGAGAACTAGCTTGTTTTACTTGGATCTTCCTTAAACACTGTCATGGATTGCTCTGGAGAGAAGATAACTGTTATTTTTTGTCCTGACCAGTATGGAAGTTCATGTTGTCAGGGAAGAGAAACTAAAGGTTCATTTCTAGAGTAGACAAAAAAAAAAAACTTGTTGCAGGAACTCTTGTGACACCTGAATACTTATTAATTACTTTATTAATTAAATAAAGCAATTCTGACTCTTAAATTATTTTAAAAATAAAACACACTATAGCAAAATAAAGTAATTTGTAACATTTCAGAGTTGTGGGGTTTTGGCTGTGGTTTTTTTTTTTGTTCTTGTTTTGTTTTGTCTTGTTTTTTGTTTTGTGTTGTGTGGTTTGTTTTTGTTTTTTTTAAGGAACTTCACTAACATCATTACTTTTGAAAAATCTCTCTTCCTCCGCTGGTGAAATAGGTGTTTTGACTTTTAATTCTCAGGATTGTGTAATTAAGTCTCTATTTCCATTTTGTTAATTTTAACAAGAGTTGAACTCCTTAAAATAACTCTGCCTTTGTGAGTCAAGTAAGAAATTGGAGAAAAGCAGAATTGCTTTGTTTTGTCAATAGGTTTTTCTCCTTCAAACAGGTTTGGTTTTTTTTTTTTAAAGGTAAGAATTTTTACCAACTAACAGTTACTAACTACTTATAGCTTCCCTTGCTTTTGTTTTATTTAGGGTGTTAAATACGTAGTGTCCCAGACTTTCTTTCTTCCATAACTTCAGTCTGCTGGGTCCTAATAATGCTAATGGATGTTTTAGTCCTGCTGGACAACATGTATGCCACTGGGCTGCAGTGGGTTTATATATGTTTATGCTGAAAGTGTGTGCTCTGCTTCTGAGCAGCACACGGGATAAACTTGTCCTTAGAACAGCAGTAGAGGAAAACCTGAAATTGAAAGAGAATAGAGAGAAAGTGATTTATAAACCAAAATGCTTTAGGGAGTGAGAAATACTTTGAAAAAAGTTTTACTGTCTTCTAACTTGTTTCAGCGAGTTGTTGTACCAGTGAGTATTGTTACATTTTTTTGACTTGGCCAACTTGATTATATGGCTTCTCAAAAAGGTATGTGAAGTACTACACTAGCCGTCAGTAACTCGGAGACTATGCGTTGGGAAAATTGAGACAGGATCTGACTAGGTCCTTCCTGTGCTCTGAAAAATCTAAGACACTGGTTACTCAAATAATTACTACTGCATTCCTAATGATACTTCTGCTAGAAGTTGCACAAAACCAGAAGAGGAACTTTGAGTAAGGGCCCTGTTACTCAGAGTGCTTCATTTTACATACTGATGTCTGTCTTTCTTTTTAGATGGTTGTAAAAACTTTCATGGATATGGACCAGGACTCTGAAGAAGAAAAGGAGCTTTATCTAAATCTTGCTTTACATCTTGCTTCAGATTTTTTCCTCAAACATCCTGATAAGGATGTGCGTTTGTTGGTAGCATGTTGTCTTGCTGATATTTTCAGAATTTATGCCCCTGAAGCTCCATACACTTCACCGGATAAATTAAAGGTAAAATTAATTCATCTCTTTTTCCACATCAGGTTCTTAAACTGAATGATATAATTGATTATAACTTTTTTCCCCCCTTGCCTTTTGTTTCAGCATAAGCAACCCAAGGTTTTCACTTGAGTATGGGATAGGAGCGTTTGATCAGGTCAAATGTTCACAAGCTCAAGTAATATATAGTACATCTTTCAAGAACTTGTAGAGTTTTGGGTTTATATTGAAAAGAAATATTTTATTGAGCTGTTGTTGGGGTTTGCAAATAGTTGTCTGTTACTTTGGAAATACTGATGTCTATAGGTTTTTATTGTCATCTTTTTCAAGATAACAAATTCCTTCAATTGGGAAAATACCCGTGCTGTTTCTGATTAAACTACCAAGAGATAATTGCTGTATTTTGATGTATGAAGACTCTGTTGAAACAAAGAGAGAGTTTTTTTGTATAGAGTGTAATGATTTCTGATGTAAACTGGAGAATTCTGCAATTACAAATACCACTGATCCCACTAGATGGAGATGGTTGATAGAGAAATGCCAGGTTTGAAAAGGCAGTACAGATCTGCCCCCTTTGTTTCAGAAAAATTAAATTTTAAATTCTTTTGTGGGGTGTTTTATTACTACTTTTGATAGAAATCAAACTTTCTTTCCAAGTCACAAAATCAAACTACTTCCCTTACACAGTCTGAATCTAGAGTGATGAACTGAGTCTTGAAGAAAATACTTCAGGGGAAAAGAACACTGAAAAATACATAGTTTTTTGTCTTCCTGACTTAAGAGTGTGTGTGTGTTGTTTTGCATTTTGTTTGGTTCTTTTTTTTTTTCCCCACAGCAGGAAAAAAGGTGGTTATGGTGGAAAGTGTATCACTTGGGAGAAAATCTTAGTTTTTGATCTAGTGGTTGTACCACAAGTGCTGTAAGTGGGGCACACAGTACAGTTTCAACGGTAGTACATCCATTGTTGCCACAAGTACGGGAGAGATACCTAGGGGTTTCAGTTAGCTGTTTTTTCTTAATTCTGAATTGCTGCATCTCTGATTACACACTATCTAGTTGCTTTAGTTATTGATTATACTGTCTTCAACTGGAGACAAACATTAGCTTTGTCTACAGTGCTATATTTCTAAGTCTGGTTTTGATACACCCGGTTTTCTACTTTAGTTTTGACTACGTATTTTCCTTTGCTTGTTAGGCGTAGAGGTTTTTTCCCCTCTTTCTGAGTTGGGCTACCAAATTATAATATTGCTCCTTACAGAACTGGATCTATCAAATGCTACTAAGTTTCAAATTTTTTAGTATATAATATTGGAAAGTTTACATTACTGATCTCATACTTGAAGGGTTAGTGTGCTGCTACCACTTGGATAGAGCTCTGAGCAGACTAGGAACTGCCACTGTCAGCCTTCAGTTCTGTAATCTGTGGAGATTTCAGAATTCCATTTCTCGATGTAGATTATTTCTCAAAAGTGAGATTAGAAAGGACAAACAGTGGAGACCTTTTGCCTAGGGCTATTGAGGTAGGTTTTTGCAAACCCATTTCCGCTGAACACAGCTTTTGTGGTTGCAGGACAAGCTCCGATACAAATGTCGAAGAGTTCCCTCCACTTTATGACAAAGAGGTAAGAGGAAGAATGCTTCCTCTTGGGTTATATCTTGGCACTATTTCTACCCAGCATTTAATATCTTCTCCATACTGCAGCTTTGAGCCTCTTCTAGTATGTTTAGCACTGAAGTTAAAGACAGCAAAGGGAAGCATTGAAAAGGATAATTTCTTGAAAGGGGAAAACTTAAATCTGAAGTTTTTGCCCTCTGCTTCAGACTCTCTCGATATCTTTGTGACTTATGTATTGTGCAAGTGAGATACTGAGAGAAGGCAATCAGAATTTCAGGTTTCCTGCTTTGTGTATCCTCTGTATGAATTTTACATTTGTCACTGAGTGTTAAAAGAGCTTTGACAACAGGGATGGAAAGTGCCATGAGGAGGCTAAAAGCAGAACTGGAGCAGGATTGCTCTTCTGGCATCTGGGGACTTCTAAATTTTAAGTTCTCAGAGCAGTCCTGGGGAAAGCCTAGAGTCCAGATCTAATTTTTTTTAAATTATTTTTTGGGGGAGGGGGGGATGTTCTAATCACTAGTATGTGTCAAATAAAACCACTTAGATAAATGGATTGTCTGCCCAACTCAGTTGATATGGAGATGTTTATGGGTGCATCTGGTAGCAGAACTTCAGCTATCTGAACATACTCTGTGGTGAAAGCCATGGCCCTGATGTTTACTGATGTTATGTGGTTCATTGGTATCAAGACAACTATGCACAAAAACCATCCACTGTTATTCCTGAAGCTGAAGTATAAGCACTTCAGGTTTTAGAGTCTGGGTTCTAATATAGAATTGCTTTATGGAGTCTGATGTGAAACCATATTGTCCAATCTGTGAAAGTGTTACAGTTTCTTAGCTGTGCCCAAAGTTGATTTTATGCTCTGTTTACATTTATAAATGCATGTTGAAATAGTATATCCTGTATGCTCAAAAAATGGAAAACCTTTGGGTCATATTACACCAGATATTAAAAATCAGTGAGTCGTTTTGATTTTAACGTGTCTTGCTTCCTTTCATAGAGTCATAGAAAGGTAGGGGTTGGAAGGGATCTTTAGAGATAATTGAGTCCAACCCCCCTGCCCCACAGCAGAGCACACCACACAGCTTCCTTTGAAACAGGAATAGGGGAAACAAATAATTAGGAGTAAACTTAGTTTTTCAAGTTACACCATTATTTGTGAAGCATCTAGATGCTAGACATACTGTAATGCTATTCATTAATGTATGTATTCACACATAATGCAGTGAGTACTTTATAAAAATTAGGAAAATTGGTTTTCAGTAAGATCTTTGAATCACATTCAGTAGGTAAATGTTGCATACTGAGCAGTAGGATAAAAAAGTAAAGGTACTTCATTAAATGAACTGATGAAGATTCATCTGTACAAGTAAAGTTTAACAGAAATAATTATACCCAGAGCAGGAGTCCTAAGATGAAGTAATTTTTCTGTTTGTCATTGGTCATTCTCTCAGATGCTTACTTTATTCTTTAATTGAATCTTATCCTTCACTGAGGCTCAGTTTGCATGACTTGTAATCTTCACAGCACCTTCTGGTGTACCATTTTTTTTTCAGAGGATGGAACTCGTTTTGGGTGGGCTGCTGGCCTGCTAGTCATTCAGCTTTTAAGGGGGAATTCTCAAGACTGGCTTTTGCCTGTGGACCGAATGCTCTTCAGTGGTTGGAGTCCATTAGATGTGTCCTTTCAGTTGTCTTGTGGTTTAATTTCAACTAAAGAGTCTAGTTTGTGTGCTCTGTAATTGAAGTGTGAACCAAAGTGATTCTCCTGATCATCCTTACTTCACACTTTGAAGGCACAATCTTGATACAAATTCAAACACTAATGTGGCCGTATCTCTGAACAGTGTGCTTCATAGGTTTTTTTTTTTTTTACCAGGACATGTCGTCACATATAATCTAATTCTTATTTTTACCTAGAATCACAATAAGTGCTTAGCTTAATGATTAAGGCTGAATTATTGTGGTTGTAGCATTAGGGAAAAAACCCAAAACATTCTTGAATCTTTTGTCCATCTCTTGAATGGGTAAGGGGAAATGGTGCTCTGAAAATATTACAGAAGAGCTTTCTAGACTATTTCTAGGATAGGGTTGGTTTTTGGTTTGTTGTTTGTGTTTGTTTTTTTTTTTTTTCCAGGGGTCATTGTAAGACCTTCTTGTATTATGGCAACTTTATACCTTTTGGAATCTGATTTATACCTAGATTGTTAGATGAAATGTTATAGGTACAGTTGAGGTTGTGAACTGAATCTTCTGAATCTTTTGATTTAATACAATAGTTATGAATTTTGAACTGTTCATTATGTGAATGCAAAAAGCATTTAAAAAGATGTCTTTCTGCGTGTTTCCGTTCTGTTCATAATTGACTGTTCCTTATAACCTCCCTGAATTTATTCTGTGTAAGACTTTTTCTGAAGAAAATTTCTGCTGGTACTGAAAGTTGCTAAAGGAAGCAGGAGAAACTGGGTTTATGGTTTTTGCAAGAGATGTGGTCTTATGTCAGTAGCATGATGATCAAGAAATGTGCAAACAATATGGTGTAAACATAATAATAGTCTTAGGAAAGTTGCAGCTGCCTGCTGCTTTTTTTTTCTCTCCTTCTCCTGTTAAAATCTATTTCAGTATAAAGTAAAAGTGTAAAATTCATTGTCCTGAATAATCTCTTTAACTTCTACAATATGTCAGCCGTATTTGTCAAGTTGAGTGGTTTTCTTTGGCAAAGAAAAACTTTAGCTTCCTTCGGAAAAGGTTACTTTCTCAACTCTCTAAAGAAACATAAAGCATTTTAAAATTACTCCTTGACATTCTCTGTGATGTTTTTTAGGTCATCTTCTTTTGGACAGAGAAGCAGGGTATCTGTCATTTTCATGTTTTGTATTGATGAATAATAACTAGTAATTTTAAGAGGTAATTATTTTAGTTTTGAAAGTTTCATTGCAGTTGATTAAATAACTATAACTTCTTTCTTTTCAGGATATATTTATGTTCATAACAAGGCAACTTAAGGGTTTAGAAGATACAAAAAGCCCTCAGTTTAATCGATATTTTTATTTGCTTGAGGTAAGTTTCATAACTTACTAATAACTGTTAAATGTAATTTTTCAACTTAATCTTGTATTAACTACTTTTATTTTTTCCTGTTCAACTCAGAACATTGCTTGGGTCAAGTCTTATAATATATGCTTTGAATTAGAAGACAGCAATGAGATTTTTACGCAGTTGTACAGAACGCTGTTTTCAGTAATAAAGTAAGTATTGTCATCTGCAATTATAATATTATTGCATGCTTGAGATGTTTCTAACCTAGGTGTTCAGTCTATTGTGTGACTTGGCATTAAAGAGCTTAGTTTTGTAATTCAGTTTAACTAAAGGTGGCAATGTAAACAAGGTGTCAATTTTGCCTGTTGTATTTAAGACTGCAATTTTCTTTTTTTTTCTAAGAAACTTACTTTGATGATGGTTTACTGCATTTATTTTATTCTGTTCTTGAAATTGAAAATGGTGCAATGTGTAATTCTAAGGAATTAGGATAATTACGGCTATAAAATCGTGAGTCAGAAAATAGTAGAGGGCACTGGAAGGTACTTCTAGAGATTGTTTAGTCTGCCCCCCTGGATCAAAGCAGAGTTGGCTAAAGCAGATTGCCTAGGACTGTAACTGGTTGGGTTTTGAGCATCTCCAAGGACAGAGACTTCATGGCCTCTGTGGGCAACCTTCTGGTGCTCAGTCACCCTTACAGGATCACAAAGAATCACTGACTGGTAGGGGTTGGAAGGGGCCTCCGGAGATCATCTAGTTCAACTCTTCTGCTAAAGCTTCTAGAGCAGGTTGCACAGGAACATGTCCAGGCAGGTTTTGAAGGTCTCCAGAGAAGGAGACTCCAACACTCTGGGCAGCCTGTTCCAGTGCTCCATCACCCTCAACGTAAAGAAGTTTTTCTTCCTGTGTTCTAGTTTGTGTCCATTGCTCCTTGTCCTGTCACTGGACATCACTGAAAAGACTCTGGCCCCATCCCCTTAGATAATCATAAGCATTGATAAGATCCCCTCTCAGTCATATCTTCTCCAGGCTAAATTGACTCTTTTTTTTTTTTTTTTTTTCTCCCTTTCCTCATAAGAGAGCTGTTCCAGTCTCCTAATGGTCTTTGTAGCCCTCCACTGGACTCTCTTCAGTAGTTCCCTGTCTCTCTTTAGCTGAGAAGCCCAGAACTGGACACTGTACTCCAGATGTGGCCTCACCTGGGCAGAGTAGAGGGGTGCTCTTAACCTGCCGGTCACACTCTTCTTAATGCACCTCAAGATACCATTTGCCTTCTTGGCCACAGGGCACATTGCTAACTCATGGTTAACCTCTTGTCCACCAGGAGTCCCAAGTACTCAGCAGAACTGCTTTCCACCGGTCACCCCCTAACCCGTTATTCCTCTCCAGGTGCAGGACTCTACACTGGCCCTTGTTGTACTTCCATTAGGCTTCCCTCTGCCCAGCTCACTTGTCTGTCCATTTCGCACTGGATGGCAGCACAGCCTTCTGGTGTATCAGCCACTCCTTCCACTTTAGTATCATCAGCAGACTTGCTGAGGATACACTCTGTCCCTTCTTCATTGATGAATATATTGAACAAGACTGGACCCAGTCCTGACCCCTGGGGAACACCACTGGCTACAGGCCTCCAACTAGGCTCTGTGCTATTGACTACAACTCTGACTTACCTGTAAGGATGTTACAGGAGACAGTGTCAAAGGCCTTGCTGAAGCTTTACATTTAAAGTTTCTTTTCTTGAAGTTTAACCAGTATATTCTATATTTCACCTTGTGCCCATCACCTCTTGTCCTGCCACTGGGCACCACAGAGAACAGTCTGGCCCTGCCTTACTTGCTCACAAGGTCAGATAATTAAACATAGTAAGTTCCTACCAAAGCCATCTATTCTTAAGGGTAAAAAAAGGTGTTGGCTCTTAGCCTCTGCTTGTATGAGAGTTGGGCCCATCCCGTAATCATCTTTGTGGTCCTTTGTTGGACTGACTCTGGGATGTCCATGTCTCTGTGGTGCTGAGAAGCCCAGAACTGTATGCAGCACCCAGATGAAATCTCACCGGTGTTGAATACAGGGGAGGGGTGGTCTTATGCTGTCTTTTCTTGGCAGGGTCAGATCCAGTCCTCTTACTCTTCTATTACAGTAGTAAATTAAGAGGTCATGAAATTCAAGAACACTTTGAAAAGTGGCGTGTGCAGCCAAGAAACTTAAGTATTTTGACTTCTGTGAAAACTTGTGATTTAATTATTATATTCCTTGTTGTTTGGTATCACTGCAGTACTCCGAATGGAAGTTACATTCTATATGAACAGCACACTAAGAATTCTTGTTTTTCATTTCAGCAACGGTCATAACCAAAAAGTACACATGCACATGGTTGATCTAATGAGCTCTATCATCTGTGAGGGAGATACCGTGTCGCAGGAACTTTTGGATACAGTATTAGTTAATCTAGTGCCAGCTCACAAGGTAGGTTTTAATAGTGACTGAATTTTATTTTTTTTTCTAATTCTGATTTGTTGGATGTATGTTTTCAGATACTTGGATTTCATTGAGACAGTAGCTGTAGCAAATATGAACCTGTTACTTGTAATTTTTTAGCAAACAGATAATTTTTAATAGATAATTCAGTAGCCTTTCATTGCTTTGATTCACTTGCCATAAACTAAAGTATCAGTGGTCCTAGTAATCTAAAAGCTTTAACATCACATGTATGTATGCATGCTTTTCAGGATACTGCCAATACCAGTGGAAAATATAAAAGATACGTATATCCTTCAAAAAGGTTGTAATTAGTGTAATGCTGTATCAACAGTTGAAGCTAATGTGCTGCTCGGAGTGGGAGAGGAAAAAGTTATGATTGCTGATTTGTAGTTGATTCTGTTGTGTTTTGGAAATGTTGGCTTGGTGTTACTGAAAGCACATTGGTATGTTTTCTATGCAGCCATTGAACTATGTTCCAAAATGGTGGTATGTGAAGAGCCCAAGTGATGGCTCTTTCCTTAATAAATAATGTTTTGTCCAAAAAAGTATCCTATAGATGAACTGAGGAAAAACCTCAAACTTTTCATATGTCGTGACACTTAAATATTTCAAAAGCAATAAAAAACCCCCTACACAACTAGCTGGGTCCTACTGCAATTTCTTGGACTACAGTGTAGAGGACAATTTATACTGTGACAAAAAACCCCTGACTTCTGGGGAGTTATCTAGGAAATGTGTACTTAACTGGAATTTGGACAATTTTGTCTGTCATCTAATGGATTATTTTTTGTGAGTTCAGGAAAGGGCTAATTTTACCTGTGGTTTTTAGAAACTACAATAAGGTTAAGTGGTTAAGGGTGCTCTCTTAAGAATAATAGTAAGCAGTGCAAAGTAGCATGCCTTGCCACAAGCCATCAGTTTCAGTAAAGAAACGGCAAGTAAATTATTTTTCTGTTGACAGTGAAAGACTAAATGCTTAGTATAGATCAGTCATTTTTTATTTTTTTTTTTCCACTGGAAATGTTTTAGCTGTGTCCTTCAAGGAGTCTAGTACTCTTGTATGAGGACCAGACTGAAATGTCTCTGGCTAAAACTCAGATTTATGAAGTAAACCCTTGTAATACAAGAAGCAAAACCAAGACTTTTCAACTTACTTGAGTTTGTACTTTCTCAATTATTGGGCATCTGTTGTTTTGTTGTCACCTCTATTCAACTTGAGCTGCCTGTACTGTTTCTATGATTGATGTTTAATAAACTGCATCCTGTTAGATTGGCCATAGCATTGAAACAATTCTGTTTTATAGTGGATTTACAGTTATCCACTGAACATTTTAATAGGATAAGGTATTTGGGGCTTTACATTTTCTTCTGCTTCTGTTTTTATCAAACTGCCTCTTTGAATATGATGCTAGCTTATAGCTTGCTTTGTGACTGAAATAGTTTTATAACTTAAGACTGTATTCTGAATGCTTTTACCATGGTTTTATTTTTTTAAACTTTTTTCATACTAAGGGAAGGAGGCTTCTAATATTTTTCTATTTTATCTCAATATTTTCATATAGAGTTTATTTAAAAAATTGGAGTTTACATAGTCATCTAACCACTTTCTGTGGCCACTAATGTTGGAAAAGTGTAATGAATTAGAAATGAATTTTTTTCCCCTTGTGTCCTTTGAGCACATAACTGCAAGGGGGGTTAAAGATAAACTGTATCTTAACTGACCCAGCTGTTAAGCTGTACAGGCTGTGGGAAAGGAAAATTGACAGATCAGACTGGCCACAAAAAATGGCATAATGGCAGCAGTGTTGGTGTAATGGTCAGTAGGGAATTTTCAGCTAGTCAGCTGCATTACCTGGTCAGATTCACTGGGGTTTAAAAGACTTCTTTGATAGAGTAGGAGGAGCATAGATCAGTTATTAGCTCAGGTTTGGAAATGAGCAGATGAGAGATTGTTGTAGATAGGACAGCTAGGGTTGTAGCAAGTGACAGAGGCAAGTGGTATGTTTTTAATACAGCCTGAAGGACAGTTGTGCATGTGAGGTCATGTGGACTGCCCTTGTGAACTGAATGACCGTATTCTAGAATGTAGTGATAGAGCTAGTGTGACTTCTGGGGCATAAACTCTTTTATTGGGTAATCCTGGGTTGAAGACTTGAGGAGGTTAATCTGTATAGTTTATCAAGGGAGCAGTCCACATGTGTATTTGGAACAGAAAGTTCAAACAACACCTTTAGTTTTTTGGATCCCAAATGCTGAAGTCCAGTGGTTGAAATTCAACCTTAGATGGATTGATAGAAGAACTAGATGAATATTTTTAAGAGTTGTAGTAACTAGTTGAACAATTTGCCGGAGGTTAATTCTCAGGTGTTACCTCTTAAAACCAAGGTCAATAATTTTCTTCAGAGGAATGCCAGATATGGTCCATGGGTCCTGAGTAGTAAATGCAAAAAACAATGGTACTAGCAGGGCAGCTGCAAAAACTGAGGCGTAAGGAGCCTATACCGGGGATGTGATGTATGATAAAAAGTATGTCTACCATAATTAGTAGCCACTGAAGTTGTCTGAGCTGCTCTAGCAGACTTGAGTTTGTCATCCATCTCACTTGGCCAGAGGAAAAGCCATATTGATAGAAACCTGAATGAAAGTGTCTGACAGTAGTATCTGATACTCTAATGCACCTGTTTTGTGATAAGTCAATAAAATAATATCTTGTCTGACCATGTGTTCAACTTTTCATTTATATGAAGTTTAATTATTTTTTTCCTTCATGGTTTCTCTTTTCTTCTTTTCTGTGAACTCTACCGAAATTCTTTTCGTAAGGTTGTATTAAGAGGTAATGAAGTAAATAGTGAACAAAGACTAGAAGCAAGGGAGAGGTAGTCAGTCTGAAAAGGCAAGAAAAATTAATAGTTTTCCTTTGCCTTTTAAATGTCTTTTTAGATTATAAAGCCTTTATGACAGCACTTGCTGCACAAATACAAAATTGTTTACGTGTCAGAAGGCAAATTCTACTTTATTTCCTTGAGTGTTTGCCAGGGTGTTCCATTTTCAGCCTCAGGACTACTACAGGGAATCCCACATTGCACATCCCACGTGCTTTACATGCTTATCTTTTCTGAAAAGTGATATTGACAATTAAATTCCTAACTGTCTTGACTAGGAACTTAATAATTAGTGTTATCTATCTTGGCAACACTTCAACTGAGCTTCTTTTTTGTCAGCCATCCTTAAAAGCCCTGTTTCCCTCTCTCAGCAGAGCTAGAGTTCCTGGTAGAACTTTTTTATCAAGTGCTCTTGAATACAAGCTCTGCAGCTCTGTTGTTAATACTAAGAATAAAATTGAAGACCCTTTTCAAAGTCTAATAAAATAATGTATGTTTTGTAAGAATATTTACTCTAGATACAGACAATTTTGTAACTTCGGGAGTAAAATTGGATGTTAAGGACTGGATTGATGCTGGCTAGTTATGCCGAAAAGGACTAAATCCACAAAATAAGGAACGTGGATTTGTTTTCTGTTGATTTTTTTCTAAGGATGAATACAAATTATTTTACTCTTAATTTTTCTCAGCTGTGTTAAATTGAACATTGAGAGGCAACTGAAAAAAATAGCCTTAAAAAATCGGTGGGTATGCATTTCCATAACTGCCAACCCTGTTGTACCAATACAACTGATTTTTGGCTCTGTGGCAGACTGTCCTGAAGCCCATTGTCTGTATACACAAACATGTCTGTGTCGTGCTGTCAGAGGTTGCCACTGCTTCTTGTGTCTGCAGTAGACGTTTGTCAGACACTCTGAGAAGAAGAGGTATCAAAAATGAGTTGACAGAACTCATTAATAAATGTCTTCCAGAAGTGTAAATAGCTTGAAATGCCAGCAACAGACAAAAATCATGGTAGGAATTGAGAGAAGGGAGAAAGATTACAGTTGATAGAGATGTCCTGTCTTCAAATATTATTGCTGGAGGTCTTCTAAGCATAAAAAAGACCCCATTAATTATTCTCTCTTTACTAACATTCATTTCTGAAATTAAAAAAAACAGAGGGTTTTGGGATCAGGGGAAAGGTCTATCTGCAGCATCTTGTAAGTTTGTTTTAGATGTTAATGTAACTGCTCAGTTACCTTGCAGAAGATGTGTGTTCTGCCTTCTCATGGGTTGTTCTTCAGTTTGTCCTTATCCATCAATACTTTTTCTGCTTTTTCCTTCAAAATGTGGTAATTACACATGATTACTTTAAACAGTGTTGCCAACTGATGGTTTAGTTTCTACCAGTTCAGGACTTTCTAAAAGCTTTTGCCCTCCTTCCTAAGTGCTTCCATGCTCTTAAGAGGCATCATGATTAAGATTGTGCCCATCGTGAGGGCTTTCTTAAATCATTAAGAGGTCTTGAAATACATGTAATTTTTTTTTTTAATGTACAGAAAGACTGAAGAGAGGATAATGATATAAGAGTTTCGATAAACATGGAGAAGAAATTTGTTAAATGTCATACCCGTGTAAAATTTCTCCTTCAGGCACAGTTTAAAGTATCTTTGTGGCTATTAAATTAGTCAGAAAGATAGGTTTGATGTTTTGTAAAACATCTTTGAACCTATTTGGTAATGGCCTGGGTTGCTCCTGTTTTCATTTCAGCTGTGGCAGTGCCACTTTTTCTTGTCTCTGCTTTTATTCTAAAGCTGGAAAAGGGATTAAGAAAACACAGCTTTCTCGTGTACTTTTAAGACTTCTTTGGCATTGTTTTTTTAAGTTCAGCCTCTGGATGTTTGAGGGCCCTGACTTTCTGAATAATGGAATTAGCTACACAAGGCCTGAGAAAAAGTAGCTAACTTTGCTTGGATAGAATGAAGCAAACTGTGAATACATTACTCAGGATTGGGAATAGCTGCTACTGGTGCTTAGCTCTGCAGACATGAAGGTTTTAAAATGAGCTGCTGTGTGAAAGATACAAGCTGAAACTAATTAACATGTATCAAAGTAGATCTGCCTGTTGGAACTCTGCTGTGTTAGGTCTGCTGTTTGGACTTGTTTTCTGTGTAAATCGGCTCTTGCTCACCATCTAGAGCTCAGTCTTAACCCGGGTGAAAGTAGTTTCCTTTGTTTGGGTGGAGGTGAACTGTGGAAGTCAAGAGGGATCAGAGCAAGAACTGCAAGTGACATACATTCCTTATACCTTCTTTATACCTTTTATTTCTTGAACAGCCAGAACTCCAGCTAAATAACAGAGAAACAATGCTATGTGTAGAAATAATGCAAGGACAGACTCATACTTTCTACCACAATCCAGTTCAGAGCCTTGCTTCTGTGGTGACTATGAATACCTTGATGTTACTTGGTATCACTTTCCTAATTTTTGTGGAAGCTGATAAGGAGGAGCAGTAAAATGCAGGAACTGACTTCTCCAAGTGTCAGGCTTAGATGAGCTACTGAAAAGAAAGCCCCAGTTTGCCAGGAAAGAGTTTTCTCAGTAATTTCAGTAGAGACTACAAAGCTCTGTTTAGACTGGGTTTGTTTTTACTGTATTATCTTTACTACTGCAAGTATAAAAAGAACAGACTATTTCGTTAATGTGTTTACCAGTACATGGTCGTTTTAAATTCTTGTATTTATTTTCAGGATTAATGCCTGTGCTTATAACTTTCCTGTTTTGTTTTGGGTTTTTTCTTCCACCAGAATTTAAACAAGCAAGCCTATGATTTGGCAAAGGCTTTACTAAAAAGGACGGCGCAAGCAATTGAACCGTACATTACTAATGTAAGTGAAGACTGCAAACAAATATGGAAATCAATACATTTTTTTTAAACTGAGCTGTATTACAAAAAGAATGAATTGCATTTAGTCAAATAGTGCTGTAAAATTTACTGCATAACAGTTTTGCTTTCTAAAATGCAGTGAGTAGTTGACTTTCTGCTGGAGACCTTCCACTTCAATCCTGAACGTGACTGGAAGATCAAATGTACTTACAAGTATTGTTCTGATAAAAATATATAAATGCATTGTTCCTGTGGCAAAATTCTTTTTCTGGTGGGGAAGATGAGACTATTTAGAAGCTAAGAGAGGTGAAGATAGAGCAGAATTTTAGTGTCATTGTCACAGGAAAAGAAGAGGCAACAGAATCTGAAAACAGGTAGTAAGGAAGAAAACCAACAATTGGATTGAGGATTGTAACCACGTTGAGTGTAGACATCATAGACATTGCAAGAGAAGAGGGGATGAGAGGAAGTAAAGACCAGACAAGAATATACTCTAACTTAAGTTGCATGATATGGGGAAAAAAGAAAATTTTTATTTTACTTTTTTTAAAGTAGTTAAGGATTTAGCAGACGTTATGGCAGTTATCCAAAACGTCGGGAGCTTGAAAACAATAGAAAATCTTCAATGTGTTTTGTTGCTTTCAGACTTGTAATACTTGTGGTGCTTGAAAAGTGGGTACCATCTTAAGATTTAAAAAAAAAAAAAAATCTTAAAACTCTTATTTCAAACCTGTTAGTCAAGCCTGCTGTTTGGAAAGGTACTGCTACATGGGAATGAGTTTTTAATGTTGTTCATCTGTAAAGTTAGGTTACAAACTGGTTGATATTCTGTGGATTTTAAGGAAGTCTGTACAAAAAGATTCTTCCTCTTATGGAAAATATGTACATGCAGTCTTCTGTTCTTGGTTTCCCACAAGTGGAAAGTATTATGCTGTCTGGTTTATTTGTTTTGAAAGTTGCTTGCTTTCTTAAACTATATTTAAGACACAGTAGGAGTTGGTTTCCTGACCAGGAATATATACATTCCAGGCAACTCAGTATCCAGAAAAGGAAAACATTTCTGCAAGACAGTATAGAGTCTTTAACTTCTAATGAATTGCATTTATCTGTTATTTTCTGGTCATCATTACTAGAAGCTGTTGACGTTGTCTATTGTATCACTTGTTGGGGTTCATTTCATTACCTTAAAAAGTGGTAGCTTTCATGGTATTTATTTACTGATATGATTAACCTTGTCAGATACAAAGGATCGTGATGTTCATCTGGCCCAAGTTTGGAAATAGGAAACTGAAGTGCCAGTGCAGTGTACTGTATGGCCTTAAGTGGCAGGTGGAAATAGTATATTTTGTTTAGCCACGCTTGTGTATTGTTTTAACCCAAAGAGAAGAAAAATTTTCCAACTAAGTCCTCACCCTTAATGAGTCGGGAGTACTATAGTTCTCTTTAGTTGCTTCTTACCCACCTATTGTGAGAAGATAGAGCTGAAAGTAGTGCAGAATTAATATTTGATATTAGAAAATATTTTCTGTAATGACAAGTATGAAGTTTCCTCCAAAACTGTCAAGTTTACCAAGGAAGAATAATTGCTTTACAGCTGCATGATGCTGCTTGTAATTACAAATTCTGGAACAGTCAGTTATTAATTCCTGTGCTTTTACTTACAACTCCTTAACTTGTCAGCTGTGTAGTGTAGTAATTAGTTGTTTCAGCCTTGTTTTGACTGAATGTTAGAATACTTTTAAAATGATTGTTCTCAACAGTGGAAGAACGCTAAATGTGGTCATATGGTAAAAAGATCTGAGGCACTGGAACTCCTCTAAATTTGCATTTAAATTATTTGTAGTCCTGCTGTGGTAAACTAAACATCAATTGTAATCTGGTTTTTTTATGTATAATATTGAATATGAAGAAATAATATTTTGAGATGTCTACTATAGAATTCTGATCTGTGTGACCCTTCCTTTTTTTTTTTTTAAATAGTGGTGAAATAAATGTTGTGTAAGATGAAAAGGTAGATTTAGTGATAGACAAGAGGAGGATTTAGAAGAGTGTGTGTGTGTGTGTGTATTCTTGTCGCTGATGTATATACCCTGTTTTATCTTCCAGTTCTTCAATCAGGTCCTTATGCTTGGTAAAACATCAATTAGTGACCTGTCAGAGCATGTGTTTGACTTGATTCTGGAGTTATACAACATTGACAGTCACCTTTTGCTTTCTGTTCTACCACAGCTTGAATTCAAACTTAAGGTAAACACACATTATCCTTTTCGTGTATTTGAAACTCGTGTGCTTTGACTGCTAGTAATTGTTTTGTGTGGACAAATTAATCAAACTGATTGGCATATAAAACTAGTACTTATTTGTAAAACCTATCTTCTTTGCATTGTTTAAAGGAAAACCTATACAAGCCCTCAGAGTAATTTAACTTCAAATTTATTAACTTACAGCGCACGTGTGCATGTGTTTGGGTTTTTGTTGGTGGGTTTTTTGGCTTGTATCTTTCGAGTGATAACTTGATTTTTTGATGACCTGAGAGTCTGACCTGTTTTGTTCTTTCTTTTACTGCAGTACTTATCATGAAGGGCTTTAACATATTGAACGTACCTTTTGCTGCTAGCTGTGCAGAGAAACTACATCTGTTCAGAATAGTGAATTTTGACAGGGAAATGTTTGGCTCCACGTTAATGGCGGTGGAGATACTGGCAATTTTGTCCAAATAGAAGGTCTGAGGTGAAAACAGAGCACTGAACTCCATTAATATGTCGTCTTGTCATTGCGGCCGTGACTTTTAGGATTTTTTTTTCACGCTTATTTCTTATGCTCATTTCTTAGGTCTGAAGGATAGCTGGTGTTAGCTATCTATTTTATTACGTGTTTTTCTTTTTGACTTCCTACCATTGCAGAGTGTCTCCATCCCTTGGAGAAAATCCCTGTAACAGCTGGTACTCCCTTCATTCTGCACTACTTCTATTTGTCGTTCCATAGGGGTTCTGTGGAAGTGGGGAATTGGCGTAGTTTTGTATTTCTACATTTGACAGTAACCTGTTTATAAACTTGAGGGCTGATGTTCAGTGAGCCACTTTTAAACTTGTGTGTATTGTCGTGGACAGATTTTGGGTATGTAGAACCTTTGGCCTGTTATCATTGCAACATTATCATATTGGCTTGTTCATGCCTATTATTTTTTCACTAATGTTGCTAGGCAGGCACACTGCTTTTTTTTGGATGAGTTGTTTTGTTTGTTTGTTTTTAATGATTTTATCGTTCCATTCACATTTTAGAAAGAAGTAGGGTTCAATTTACTGCTTGCTGGGTCTTAAAGTGTCTTAAGAGTAGACCTTTTTCAGCCTTTAATTCTTGTTCTTACAGATAATGAACAATTATCATTCTCACTCCAAGAAGAACAGTACTTCTGCAGCTGAAGCTGTTATTCAAGAGATTTAATCTTAACTGCTGCCATATTCCCCTCTTTTTTTTATAGCTATAATTGCAGTAACCTTTCCATCTGTAGGTCCTTTAAAACTGCAGTTTCTTGAATTGTCTTCTCCTTCATTGACTCTGATATACCATTATTTCAGTATGTTTTTTTTTTCTTATAATCCTATTTTACAAATGGAATCAGCAAGTTTAGTAACCCAACACAGTTAAACTTTTTTTTTGCTGTTCCTTGAACAACTTCAGGTTTCTTTATTCAACTTGGTGATTTTAGCCCTAACATTTCCGTGTTTTCTTTGTACTTCTTAATTTCTAACACCTTTTTTTTCATGTTTGTATTTCTGTTCTTTGTTCAGTATACTCTATTTAGAAGAACATGCATTTTGTTGCATTTCATTTTCTAGATCCACAGTCTAGTTTTCTTGTGGTCTGAACCCTCGGAGGGTGAAGGGGTTCTTGTTTGATGTTTGGAGGATCCAGTTTAACAATGTTTCCAGCAGACATGTACATTTTAATAGTTACTTTCTTACTGCTCTCATTTCTTGATGATGTGTTGAACTCAGTACTGCTTGTAGCTATTGTGAGAGCTTGGTACAGCTTCTGCGTAAATCATTGTGTTGCTTCAGGTGTGTGTTTTTGATACCTGAAGTTATAAGAACAAGTAATCCATGCCTGTTCTGTCCTATTGACTGTCTAATGTAGTTTGAGTCATATTTTAAAAATAAAAACAATCAAGCAAAACAAACAAAAAACAACAACAGACCCCCTCTATTTAGAATAGGACAATCCTGGTTTAAGTCCTGAGACGCTGGAACAGATTGCACAGGAAACTGTAGATGCCCCATCATTGGAAGTGTTTAGGGTCAGGACTTTGAGCAACCTCTCTAGTGAAAGATATTCATACACATGGCAAGGGAGTTGGACTAGATAATTTTTAAAGGCCCCTTCCAACCCAAACCATTTTATGGTTCTGAAGGAGTTCAGAAGTATGTAAGATCTTTCTTTGGTTGAAAAGGTATTTTGAAGAGGAATGTTCTGACATATTAATAAAATAGGGTCAGCCTATGTTTTTGAGATGACCAGAAGTTTGGTTTTTTGCAGACCTTCCAGCACTGATTAAATATTTCCACTCCAGCAATAGCTGTGACTTTAATCTAAACAGCAGCAGGTAGTGCCAAGCATTTTTCATTTGGGTCTGAGTGAATAGCATGTTAGTGTGTTGAGAAAGGTGAGAAGAGAGTGCAATTTCAATGACATTAAGAGCACTTATGGTAGTAGGCAGCTAATGTTTTGCTGCTTTGAATGAAGATGGACAGAGGTGTCCTTGTTACCTTGATGAAGCTTTGGATCAGGTGGGTGATAAAGAAGAAAAATATGCTTGGCAGCCCATATTGAAATATGGGGGAGGTGAGATACATAATTTTTTTAATAATAAAGGTCAATTGAAGTTAACGATAAAATAACCACCAATTCGAGTGAGCCCTGCATATCATTCAGAGCTTCTCAAGATGATTTTGGCTTTGCAGGATTTGCTAGGTAGTATTGTCTCTACCCATGTCCATAGTTTAAGAGCCTTGTCTGCTGAGCGCACTCACCGTAGACTCTACTGGATATTTGAAGTGGAAGTTTGTGGAGTATATTTAGGTCAAGTGCATAGTTTCACAGGAATGTCCTGGTTTTGTTCTGTGAGATTCTTACACAGCTCTTGAATATACAGATGTGATAATAGGAGGCAAATACTAGGGGCAAATGCTCAAATGGTGCTGTGGGGTAGTGGGACAGTTACTACGTTCTGAGATCTCACATTGCTGCTTTGCTGCTTAAGAGGGTTCTATTAAAGCTGAGAGTGTTGTAGGAAAGCTGTGGCTGTCTCAACTGCTGAGTTGTCAGTTTTGAGGAGTTGAAGGTGTGTCTGGATGATGTCATCTTGCACACACTGAACACGTGAAAGCGGATATATGGTTTGGGCAAATTGTGTAGCTGTTCTCTGTTTTTCAAAATATGCATTTTCTTTATAATTGGCTTCAAAAGCAGTGAGTGAGGGGGGGTTGCCAGCTGAAGTAGACTCATGGTAGACTTATCTGAAAAAACACCAAGTGTTCTGGCTCACTTTAAAGCCAATGTTTTAAAAAAATATATATTTTCAGGTGTAGCCTTGACAATTTCTGCATGAATTTGGACATAAACCAGTATTTTTGATCATTTCAATTAAATATAATTTAAAACTAATAAATTTTTTAAAGCATTTCTTTGTCTTGCTTCAGTTTGAGCTGTTCTTTCTAAAATCTTTTGACATTAAGAAGTCTTTCTGCCAGTAGAGAATGGTAAATGGTTACTTTCACACAGATGTTAAACAATTAAAAATTTTTTTTTATGACTGACTCTATCATGTGAAGAGCGAAGAACAATGAAGGTCAGCTCAGTAGAGCACTGGACTTCAAAATAAATTGGGAAATAACAGTTAGGCCACTATATAAGAGAAGAGGGTTTATGGCCTCTGAAAGAAGGGGCAGATGACTCATGAGTATAAGAATGTTGTCAGGTCATGCAGAGAAATAATTAGAAGGTCAGAAGCTGAACTAGAAGTTAGTCTGGCTTTAGAGGTGAAGAGCAATAAGAAAAATTTCTATAAATGCATTAATAATAAAAGAAGGGCCAGGGAGGGCCTCCATCCCCTGATAGACTTAGAAGGAAATATGGTAATAAAAGACAGGAAGAATGCTGAGGTGCTTAATGCCTCCTTTGCCTCAGTCTTTAGTAATGGAAACACTCACACCAGGGAAAGTCACTCCCCCAAGCCAAGAGACAGGGGCCGAGAAGACAGTGTCTTCCCTACAATTCAGGAGGAGATGGTCCATGACATTCTGCTCAATATCCATGTGAATTAATCTATGGGGCCAGGTGGGTTACATCCTAGAGTGCTGAGGGAACTGGGAGGGGTGTTCACCAGGCCACTGTCCATCATTTATCAGCAGTCCTGGCTGACTGGGAAGGTACCAGCAGATTGGAGGTCAGCCAACATAACACCCATATGTAAGAAGGGACGGAAGGATGATCCAGGGAACTACAGGCCTGTCAGTTTGACTTCAGTACCAGGGAAGCTGATGGAGCAGATCAT
>WTSP01019342.1:0-27561 GCA_025331215.1 Actenoides lindsayi | reverse complement strand
CTCTCCAGGCTGAATCTCCCTCTTTTAGTTTCAAACCATCCCCCCTTGTCCTGTCACAACAGGCCCTGCTCAGAAGTCTGTCCCTATCTTTTTGACAGGCCTCGTGAAGCACTGAAAGGCCACCAAAAGGTCTCCCTGGAGCCTTCTCTTCTCCAGGCTGAACACCTCCAGCTCTCCCAACCTGGCCTCTCCGCAGAGGGGTTCCAGCCCTTCCAGCATTGCTGGGGCTCCTCTGGCCCCCCTCCAACAGGTCCCTGTCTCTGCTGTGCTGAGGACTCCAGAGCTGGCCCCAGCACTGCAGGGGGGTCTCACCAGAGCAGAGCAGAGGGGCAAAGTCATCTCCCTCACCCTGCTGCCCACGCTGCTTTGGATGCAGCCCAGGAAGATAAAGTTTCATTTGACTGGCGACATGAGTGATGACGGACACACAGGATCAGCCTCCCAGCTGCCTCACAAAGTTCTCCCAAGCTACAACATTCTCCACTTGTCAGCTCAGACTTAGGAAATCAATTTTCCAGGGGTTCCCATTTCACGTAAATCAGAGCAAGCATCTGATAGATGGTTGGGTTTCCACATGCCCTGGATTAACCTCATTGCATGAGATAAGGCTGTGAGCTTCATGCAGAAGGAGCAGTTATTGCTTTTGGTGCAAATCAAAACTCCAGATCAAATTAATAGTGTGTAAAATTTTAGCCTAAGCAAGATTTTATTTTTTTTTAACTCTGGTTAAGAGGTCAAGCTATTTACATCTTGTATGTTTTGGTTGTTTTTTGTTGCTTTTTTTCTCAGCAACAACTGTGTGGGAAGGTTTGAAAGGCTGGAAGAGATTTACAGGGATAGTTTTTTTTTCATGTGGAGCCTGCACAAATTGATAAAAAGAAAGGACCAGTGATGGGAAGGTAAAGAAAGAGCATCCTTAGAGGAGCTGATAGCAAAGCACGGAACAAGATGTAACGTGAGAACTGCTCAGGCTCCTCAGTGGATCTTCTGTATGAGGAAGAGAGGCAGAAATATGTGCATATGTAGAGGCCATGCAAGTGCTAGAGAGGTGAAGCAACTACAGGACTGACACTGACTTTCTCTGCCCACCTAAGCTCCATCACAGGACTTGATCTGCAAAATAAAACCAGGGTCAGACCTATAGAGTCTCAACTCACCCTATACAGTTTCAACCCACCCTATACAGTTTCATGAAGCCACGATTTATTACCAAAATCTGGGTTCCAAAACAAAAGATCTCTACCATCCCTGGAGGAGAATGCAACAGAGTCTCAAGAATGGTTACGCATATTAGAGAAACTAGTTAAGAAATTTGGAACCCTCAACACAAAAATTACATGGACCTGAGAGAATGAGTCCGGAGGAGGCTACAAAAATGATCAGAGGGCTGGAACACCTCTCCTACGAGGACAGGCTGAGGGAGTTGAGGTTGTTCAGCCTGGAGAAGGCTTCAGGGAGACCTTCTTGCAGCCTTCCAGTACCTGAAGGGGCCTGCAAGAAAGCTGGGGAGGGACTGTTTACAAGGACTTGTAGTGATAGGATGAGAGACCATGGTTTTAAACTAGAGAAGGGTAGATTTAGATTGGACAGTAGGAAAAAGTTCTTTACTATGCAGGTGGTGAGACGCTGGAACATGTTGCCCAGGGAGGTGGTGGGAGGCCCCATCCCTGAAGACATTCACACTCAGGCTTGCTGAGGCTCTGAGCAGCCTGATCTAGTTGAGGATGTCCCTGCTCAGTGCAGAGGATTTGGAGTAGATGACCTCTGGAGGTCCCTTCCAACCTGGAATCATTCTATGCTTCTATGATTCTAAGATGTCAGCAGAACTTTTTTGTTTTTAAGACAAGAAGGTGGATTTTATTTCAATAAAGGTACAATTCCATAAAATGGATTTTCTCCTTCTCACCATGCCCAGTCCTTTTCCTAACCTCTTCTAGTCTCCTGTAGCCATGAGCTCTCCAGGAAGAGTGTGGCTTGCCAGGGAAAAAAACCCAACTATTTCACTTTATTGGTTGTGAATTTCAGAATCATCCCAATTCCTTGTTACTAGGCTGGCTTCACCTCTAAGCTTTTTTAAATGGCTCTTCACAGCCTGGCCTTTGGCAAACAGGCACCACCCCTTGAGCTGCCATCCTGAGAATGAATCTTTCCACTGGGAATCCAGCCTGCACCTTCCTGGAAACTAGTCAATACTCTGAAAACTGAAATAACCCCATCTGAAAACATCGACGCCTTTCTATAGACATATTTGTCTTGCCAAGGACTTACCAGAAGCTCAAAAAGATGCAAACTGCCAGAGGTACCCCAGAACCTGCCTCTGTGTCTGTGCCAGCCCACAGCAAAGGGTGCGTCACTCGAATTCCTGATGCATGAAGTGTCCCATCTAGGTCATGGTGGGGCTTGAGAGGTTCCCGGTGCTGGGACAGAGCAGAGGGACATATCGGAGGCTCTGAATCTCAAGCTAAAGTACCAGAAAAAGAGCTCACAGACCACACTGGCAAAAGGAATAATTACTAATTGTCCCAACCAACTGTCTTTTTTGCCCGGGGGCACTGCAAATGGCAGTGTGCTCACCACAGCGGGTGTTCTCTTAATATTACCTCGGAGTTGGAGCAATGGGAGGTGGTAGCACAGAGACTGTTTGGGGATACGAGGTGTCAAGGGCAGGTTATTTGGAGCAATAAGCACAGTGATGGTGCCCTGAAGCTGATGGGTCTCAAGGATAAGCATCTCTGTACGGGGGAAGAGTCAGCACAGGTTTTAGCGAGAGAACTTTTAACTCCAAAATCTACTGCAGTCCTTGGATGGAGCCAAAGATTTGGTGGACAACAGAGATCTAACGGATATAACACATATGGATTTCCTAAAGGCTCTGATAAAATCCTTCATCAAAGGCTCTTGAGGAGAGTAAAGAGCCATGAAAAATTAAGTGGTTTAAAGACAGAAAGCACAAAGGCCAGACAGGGACGGTCAGTCTCTGCAGCGGAGGGATGCCGAGGGGAGTTTGCGGCAGATCTGTGCAGAGGTCTGTGTTGCCCAGTGTCTTCAGTGATGTGGAAGTCAGGGTGGGTGGGGAAGTGATGATGGTTGCTGATGACACTGAGCTGCTGGGAAAGGCCGATGGCGGGAAACTGCAGACAGACCTCAGGACACTCAGTGATAAAATGAGAGATGAAATTCAGTGGAGATAAATGTAAGTGATGAGCCTCAGAGGAAGCTCTGCTAATGTCATGCACACGGTGACAGGCTCTAAACTGTCACCCCACAGGAAAAGTATCCTGGATTTAAACAAGAAATTTGATGAATGCATCAACACATTGCCGAGCAGCAGTCAAGAAAGCAAATAGACAAGGAGGAGTTAATGAGGAAAGTGGAAAAAATACTGTACAAATTCCTGGTTTTCTCTCCTTCTGAATACTGTGAGCTGTTCTGGTCTCGGTTCTCACCAGTGAAATAATGTTCAAGGATATGGAGCATTTTTCACCCAGGCAACTGGCTAGGCTAGGACTATTCAATACAGTATTTCTATGCAAGCCTGGGGCTCAGGAAGTCCTGGAGCTGCAGCCCACTGCAGGCTTGGAAAGATATGAGAAAATATCCCTGTGCACTTCTCATACCTGTAGCTTTTCATACACCATTGGCTGAGAGAGAGAGGGTGCTGGGCAGGATGATCCCTGCACCCAACCCAGCACAGCTTTTCTTGTATTTGTGCATTCACCTTTTTTCCTCCACAAAATGTCTTCCCAGGGCTCCCCTTCCCAGTCCCCTCACCAAGGACATTCGTTAACCATGTAGTGATGGTTTGATCTGGAAACTCCCAGACTGGCCAAGCAGCTGTGTAATGGTTAGCATCTGGAAGTGCATCTTCCTCATTGAAATGGCTCAGACATTTTCTTTTAATTGCCTCCTCAGAGCTTGTTTGGAGGCTTATCAAGTCCCATTGTGTCGCTTTCCTGCTTGTTTTTCCAACAGCCGCCTATTAAATTAAGCTCCTATATTCAGACAGGAAAGTCCAATAACCAGCTGCCCAGAGCCTCTCTGGCTAAGTAGGACACATGCAATAGTCATCCTGTAAAACAGATGAGCATCCAGCCCTGAGAAGGGGAGAACGTGGGTACCAAGCCTGCCTAGAGAATGATCCCTATAATGCCTAGTAACTGGAGAGGTTTGGTAGGGTTTGTTCACTGGATGACAAAGTAAACCAGGACCTTTTCTGAGCTGAGGGAAAGAAAATGGGTTTCTTATTCTAAATCTGTAAGAATACACTTGATATTGTTCATCATTAGCTGCTCGCTAGACCCTGTAAATGTTCTCTGAGCTTGATCCATGTGAGATCAATACTGTCTGATCCCTGGGGGAGAGGTTTTTATGTGTCTGCTCCAGTGAAACTTAAAAGGACACTCTTGATTCAGCTGAGAATAATGGAATATGGAACCCATCCCTGTGCAAAAAATTAAATAAAATTGATTTTGGACGAAAAAAGCCCTCTCTTCTTGAGGTTATAGTCTTTCATGTTGCACAGATGATCCACTCAGCAGAAAAATGGGCCATAGGTTTTATTTAATAGTTGTTTTGGTCTAAGCCGAAGACTTGTGCCAAACGAATAAAACCACACTCTGAGCTGCTACCACCATCCTGCTCCGCTGGAGCTTAGGGGAAGATTTCCATCGACTGCAATCAGGGCTGGTTTTAGCTCAAAGGTAGGAGACAGCTCTATGGTTTTTGCACTTTCTTTGATATGAGGCTTTTAGTGTATGTAGAGGACCTTTTGTGGTTCTGTATCTGAGCTGGGAGGTTCTGCTTGAAAACAAACCGCACCCTAAGCCAGCATTATCTCTGACAGCACCGAGCCCAATCTCGCCCCAGGACTCACATCAGCTGCCGGCAGCTGGCAGGGGGAGGTGAAGCTTCAGCGTAATGTTTCATAGCCTCAAAAGGGAAAATAAATGCATTCCCAAGGCAGGGCTCAGCCATGCCTGCGTTAGCTGGGAGCGTTAGCAGAGACTCAGTGGATTTAGGCCCTGATTCTGCAAAGTCCTTAAGCTTGTAAGGAATTTGTAATTTGCTTGTAAGCAGATTCCCGTTCGCTTCAATGGCATTTAATCACATGTACGTAAATGCTTTATGGTGTGCAAGGGAGTCGTTCCTTGGTAGAGGTGGGGATATTTAGCCCGAGCAACCAACTTCTTTTCCAACGTGTTCAAAGCAGGGTAAAATGTAACAAATAATTGGAGAGCAGATTGTGAGACTTCTTGCAAACAGCTACTGCCTCTAGTTGAGGTCTTCCTGCAGACCTGCCCTGTCCAAGCCCACTCTCTGCCGGGAGGTGCTGGGAAAGCTCAGCCTCCATTGGACACTTCACCTGGACAAACTGCCTGCCCTGCAGGGAATGGATGACTTGGATGAGTGGCAATGAAATATAAAGCACTTGCAGGCATCTGGGGATATAGGAAGCCTCAAGCGGGGTCTTTCACCCCACGCCTCTCTGCAGCTCCTGTTGTCTTCCTCCCCTTTCCTCTGCTTTCTGCAGCCACCTGAAGTACCTCGTGCTTCCTTCGCCATCCATACTTCCAGATGCTGAGCGTGTGGCTGTGCCCTGGTTTGGATCATCTTGCTTGTGCCTGGCCTGTCTTCGTCAGGCTCCTGCCACTCAGCTCCTGACTGCACATGAAGCCAAAGGTGAATCCTTCTCCCTGGGTCCCCCTGCCAGTGCCAGGCTTCACCCACAGCCTGTGCCAGCATCGAATGCTGGGTCTGGGGGAAATGTACTGCTCAGGGTGGATTGGGGGCACTCTCTCTTCCCCCCTAGACTCCTCAACCCTGCTAGTAAACAAGCCATTCCTGATTAAGGATCTGTAACTTTGCCCACATGTTTTTTTCTCCCCCTTATTCCTAGGAATGCCTTGCACTGAACTGCTATTGAAGATACAGACTGAAAAAAAAAGGTTCAAGGTTATTTATCTCCCAAGAGCAGGGGAAGAGGTGAGGTGAGGGGCAGTGGCCATGGAAGATGTGAAGCAGGAGGAAGAGAAGAAAAGGGGTAGGAGAGGGGTGTAAATTAGTACCTCTCTCTCAAGCCCAGAGACTGCCACAGATTTACACCAGCTGTTGTTCGGGCTGTCAGAGAAAGGTTTAACAGGGATACACGCACACACAGCCTACAGGAGAGCTGCTTTTATTTGTTCACATCTAGCAGGGGTTGAGTTTATTGCCTTTGCAGAGGGGCCAGCAAAAAGCCAGGGTGTCACTTAAATTCAATTTAAAACCTCAGATTAAGGCATTGCAGGAATCACAGAAGTCCAAATGGGGAGGTGGAAGTGGCCTGGCCAGATGCTGACTCCATTGTGTGGGGGTGTGGGCTAGAAACCCACCTTTCTGTGATGGCCAGGGAGCCAAGTGGAGCTGTTGCCTTATCAGTAAAGCTTCCTTTGCTCCAGAGCTCTAGCAGAGACAGAGTGAGGAAGTAACAAGTTGCCTTAGGCTCATGCTGAGCCTCCATCCTCTTAACGGAGCGTAAAACAGTTAACCCCCAGGTCACCAGGTGGGCCCCAGCCCAACTTCACCATCCATTAGGGAGAAGAGCTTATCTGGTGGGAATTAGGAGCTCTCATCAAGGGCCTAGCAGCATCCGAAATATCCTAATCCTCCTGGCTTTTGATATGATTCAGTCTTCTAAGCACCTATGTTACTTTTGCAAGATACTTAAGCCAATTCTTGGCAGCGTTTGTCCCAACTGACTCAGCCAAGGCCACACGTGGAGCCTGTGGTCGACCTGGGAATTGCTCCCAGATACCCCAAGTCCTGGAGAGTGCATTTAATCAACAAGACTGTCTCTGTCTTGCTTGCTATTTTGGTCACCCTGATTTGTCCTGCATCATTAAACTTTTAGAGCGCCTGACTCCAGATGACTTCAAGTTTGTGACTCCTGTCTCCAATAACTGCAGAGCTAAGAGGTTTTGTTCCTCCCGGCACAAGGGCTGGAATGTGAAGACTCAGCGACCAGCACAGGCAGGAAAATTTTGCCCATCCCTGACAACTGTGTAGCGTGTTGTACACACTCCCAGTATCTTCCAAAGCATCAGTATTGCTTTTTCAGGTCATGCTACTGCATTTCTATCTAATAATCAGAATTTGGGACAGATCTGATACAAGACTTGAACAATGATGTTACAGTCAGCAGAGCAGCAGGTCCTGTTGCATCACTCTCGAGAGATCACAGGGCAGATGTCCTGCATGGATGCAAGAGTGCAGGACTGCTCCAGTCTCCCTGCTCCATCACTGGGCCCTCCTGGGGTGACATCAGTGCCCTAAGATCATCTCTCTTGGCTTGGTGTATTTTCTTATGGGTTTTCACTAGAGGGCTTCTTGTTGCTCTCCTGTTGCAGTTTCTCTGCTGCAAGGTCTCTGGTGGGCTCATGTGCCCTTTTCCATGGTGCCCAGATGCTACTGCTACACCCCAGTGTCTCTGTGCTGCCATGGCTTCATCAGCTTGTCAGAGCCACTGTGGTGGGCATGGCGTTTGCGATGGGGAAGGAGATGAATTGCAGCCACCTCTGGCTGCTCCAGGCTGCACCTGCAGGAACAGCCCTACTAGAAACTTCTCCTGGCTGGGCATGGAGTTGGATACTGCTGGTAAGCTTTTCTCTGTCCTCTGCTCAGCCTCCTCCCTGATTTCCCAAGCACACAAACTTTTCCACCTCCTCCATCCACCTTGCCATCATTTTAGATCCATGCACAAGACTCTGATAACCTGGCAGGGCTGATGTTCTCAGTATCTAAAAGCTTCCCATGGCTGCTACTACTTGGAGGTCTCAAGCTCAGTTTGCAGCCTCGAGAGAGCAACATCTTGGCACAAAAAAAAGCCTCTGGGAGAGCAGGGGTGAGCGGCTCAGCCACGTAGTGAAGGGCTGTGGGCAGTAGGAGATGCAGCAGTGACATCAGCCTACCTGTACCACCTGCCCTGGTGAGCTGGGTTGACCCTGGCTGTGTCCTCCCTGCCCTCAATCCCTGGTGACACAAGGGTGTTGCCAAGCTGGCAGACAGCGAAATCACGATCACATCAACAGCAAGGGGGACCTCCCCAGTTGCAACCTCCTTAGTCACAGCAGGATTACTAACCCCATTCTTATATTTTCCACGGGGGTGGTGTGAGTAAGAGCTGACTCCTAGGGCTGGTTGTTGCCTCCAGAAACCCTTAAGGAGAGAAATGCTGATGGAACTATCAGGCTGTTTAAGTCTTGGGGCAAATCAGGGAATCCAAATGATTGCATTAGGAGTGGGATGTTGATTCAGGTGCAGAACAGAGCCAGCCCAGGGTGGCTGGGATGGAGGGGGCTGCCCCAAGCATCCTCCACGGCAGTGTCACTAGGAGGGGATGGGCATGCAGAGCTCAGCCTTTCCCACTATCTCCAAAGCGCCACAATCCCTCCAGAGACTATTTGGGGCACAGACTTGTCTTGGAGAAGACCCCCCAGCTCCTGCAGTAAGCCTGGTCTGTTCATGGCTGTCCTTATTTTGACCCATGGCGAGCTGGGGATGAGATCAGGTCTTGGGAACGTTTTTATGCCTCCCAGATTCCTGGCTGATGTATAAGGGACAACTCAAATGATGAGCATAGGTTCGGGGCCCAAACACAGGCCAAGTGTCAAATGTCTCCCACAGCTCCCAGATGTGGGTATCGCAGCAGCCCTGAGTTTCTGGCTCCAGCCTCCCTGCAACCGGCCGGGTGTTTGCAGTGCAGGAGGTGGGAGATGGCAACCCCCCAGCTCTCTCCAGGGCTGCAGTCAGGTTCTGCCCCCAGACACAGAGGCGATTCCTCTCCATGCGCTGACACTAGGAAGGGGAGGAAGGGAGAAAAACCAACTTTCCCACTTGGGCTGAGACGATGGGAACGAAACCTCGCTCCCCCGGCACCAACTGCCGAGGCGGTGGGAACGTGAGCTCAGCCCCTAGGCGACTTAATGGGCTTTTAAAAAAACCCTTTGTATCGGATCCATTCTTCTTCCCAAAGCTTGCTGGCTCCGCTCCAAGGGGAAACCTTTGATTCTGCAAATACACCACAATTATCATCCCGAGGAGTCTCAGCTATCGGGCTCCCTGCCTCTGAAAGATCAGCAGGATGCCAGAGAGGTGCTTAAATCATTTCATCCTAAGAAAGCCCTGGGCTGTAACAGCTTCCCTGTTGCTCGGGAAAAGCCACCCCTCTCCCAACAGCTTGGCTCCATTTTTCTTCCAGTGATACCGTGGCTAGTGGAGTCAGGGCAGGCAGCGCTGCGGAAACAAGGCCACCGGGGTTCCCGGTGATTTCATCAGTCCCGAGACCGGGGCTCGCCGTGATTTAGGAGCTCATAAGAATCTCGCCGTGGACTTATCTCCCCGTCCCCGCTTTTTATCACTGTGCAGATAGAGATTCAGTGATAGAGCTCTTCTGGGTACCGTAGCAAGCGTGGTCTGCGTGACAGCTGCGAATATTTTTCTCCACCATTGCACAGGTCCATGTGCACGGGCTGCTCTCACCGGCCTCGCCACCACCCAGCACTGGGAAGCTCAGCTTGGCCCGGGGGAGCCCAAAATGAAAAGCTCGCCAAGCAAAGCACAGCACCCATTCCCTGACTCCTATCCATTGCTCATGACTCTCCTAAGCTCCCCCCCATCTCCTCAAGGTAGGTTTTTATTACTTTCTATTGCTGGTATTTTATTTATTTATTTATTTATTTTTACAGAAATACCTTTATTTCCTTCAGATTATACAAATCCTGCCCTTCTGCAGTGCTCTCCACTCCAAGGCTGGGATTTTTGAAGGGGATTTAGGGGAGTTAGGTGCTCCACTTCCAGCCGGAGCCCAGCGCTTCTCTCCGTGTCGAAATCCCCCTTTAAAGCAGGTCAGCGGTATTTTCTGCAGCTGTTTTTCTCGGCCGTCTAAATAAAGCTTTCATGTTACTACTCATTGATGTGAGGCCAGATTCAGAGGCTGTCAGTTCCTTTGTGTATCCTCAACTTGTCCGGGGGTGTTTTGTTTTATTTTGGGATGGCTGCTTGCTTCTGGGTCTGGCTGTAAAGCTGTGTATTTAGCAGCCCACTCCTGCCACTTTTTCCTGCTCACCAGTGACAGCGTAAACTCGCAGCGCTGCTGAATCTGACCCCTGCAACTGCCTTGCACTGTTGCCTGCCTTTCTCCAAGGGCAAAGGGTTTTGCAAGCAGGAATTTGCTCCAGCCACAGGATCGCCCTCCCTTTGCCATCACAGGAGCCCTGGGGAAAGGTGTGCTTCACTCTGGCTAAGCAGCTCAGGCCAATGTCCTTCCCAAGCTGCAGTGGCAGCTCTCACGGCCCCGGGAGACAGATGGAGTTTCTTCCCCATGAAAAGCATATATATGGGGAAGGCTGATCCCCTTTGGTGACACACAGCTATTGCCATGTGGGTCCAGCAGAGGCTGAATAGGGTTGAAACGACGCAGTGTCCCCTTCACCTCCTCACCCCCATCTCATCTCCATGTGTTTGGCCTGGCCGTGTGCCACTCACGTGCTTGGTCATGCTGTTGTGGCCAAGCCAGACAGTTCCCCAGACCAAAATAAAGGTGGTGGGAGAGCAGGAGGCTGAGCCAGCTCTGCCACCATAAGAAATGTGGACCCACACTTTTCTCCTTAGGGACCACCAAAGCTCACCCCAGAAATCTATAGGCAAACAACAGGCTGAAACCAAAAATCCACTCCTATCCTTTATCAAAACCACTGAGGATGCTCCAGGCATGACTCAATGCCCATTATCTTCATTGTGCTGGAGATTAGGCTGCAATCTTTCCAGATAATAGGTTTATTAGCTCTCTATTATTCTTTCTACATTATTTATTTACACTAAGTCCAGAACACTCAAAGCTTTCACTGGGACAGTGAGATCAGTTCAGTGGAAGACATTTTACGCTGCGATTTTTACACTAACAAAGATCTCATGTAGAAGGAGCTAACCCAGGACAAACACGCTCTCCCCAATGAGGTCTCTTCAGCTCAAAGAAGCTGCCTGTGTTATGGGCAGCCCACCAGATGCTAATAGTGAGGGAAGGTCATTTCCTAGGGCTTCAGTACAGGCAATGGGCTGTTGTGTCCCTTTACCTGCTGCACTGGGCAGATGGCTATGCCAGGGCTGCTCCTGGCCAAGGGACAACAAACACCCATGAAAATGGGGCTTCTTCCTGGGGTTCCCATGACACATTCATCTCCAGCCAGCCATCCTGCTCCAGTGCAAGCTGGCACCAACCCTCTTTTGTCTGGGACGAGCTTGCACTGTCCCCCTACCTCTCCTGAAGCAAGGCCTGGAAAAGAAATTAGACTTCACTAATTACTGATTTAATGATAATTGCATGGGTTCCTGTCTTTGGCCTTGCTCATCAGAAAAGAAGGCACATGGATCACTGCAAAACCATGGCAGCCCAGTGTACCAGACCTGGGTGTGAGGGCTGCTTTGAGTCAGCCTCAGGAGGGGCTGCCCAGGAAGTCCTACTGTATACACTGGTGAAATTACCCAGACCAAATTTTCCTCTGACTTGCTGTCACTGCAGAGGATGACTGCAGGGGATGACAGCAGATGAGTCTCCATTCACCTTTGCCCTGTCCTTGATGACCCTGGCATGACAACCTGACCCTCCAGACAGCCTGCTCCTCTCTGGGATACCAGGGTCTTTTTCTGGCACAAGGTACTCGACTCCCTCCATTCTTTTCTAAGTGACTCCCTTGCAGTCAGAGATGCCAATCACGCTATTAGCACACCTCTGAGACTGGATTAAATGGACCAACATGAGGCTGGCTGGGGTTTTGTCTCACACTCACCCCAGCAGTTCTTGGTACCCATTGCTTCTGGTGCTGAGCATGGTCCTGCGTGGCACCTGACCCTCCCTGGGAAGGATGCTCCAGGGATGTCCTACCACCCACCTGAGTTCAGTAATTGCAAAAACAGATCTGGAGATGGACACTTCATGCCTGCTCCTGATAGCCCCAAAGCGGGGTATCCGAATAGTTCTCCCCTGTTCACTCCTGGAAGAGGGATTCCTGCCTGGGGAGTGAATGCTTGTGATGTATCCATGACATGGGCACTGTGGCTCCCCCAGCAAACCTGGCCGATGCTGTGGGATAGCTTTGATGTGTGTTTCTTTGCTGTTTGAGACAGCCTCTCCTGGAAGGGCTTGGAATGGAGGCTGTATATAAAAGCTGCCATTGTTTTTATTGGGCAACCATCCATCTGTTTAAAACACCGATGCTCTGAGCTGTTCTGCTGGCGGGAAGTGGCTCCTTTGGATGTGCTCAGAAATTGTCTCTGCATCCAAGACTCCTTTTAGAGATGTTTAACATCATCCATCTTTTAAGCCTCTCAAAGCACAGCCATGTTTCTGGGGTTTGGTATAAACACTTGGCTTCAGAGGCAGTGAGAGAGAGTGGGGCAGGCAGCACAGTTATGAGAGGTCCTGCGTCAGAAGTGGTGTAATTTGTAGCTGCATGGAAACACCCCAGCAAAGAAACAGGGGATCAGGGAGATGCACCTCTCTATTCCCAGCCCAGCCCAGAGGCAGCCTGCCAGTCCCAGAGTGAGTGTAGCAATGCTGTCCACTGCTCTGAGAGCACAGGGGTGAAGCGCTACTGGAGCTACAATAGAGACCATGCTTGTTTGTCTTTGCTCACTGTTTGTACTCCACCTCAACCAGAGCTGCCTGGAAGCAAGCTCTGGATAAGATTTCTCGGACTGTTCCTCTTCAAAAGCCCAACTCCAGATTTCTGGAGCTGCCAGCAACACACTGCCCTGGCACTGCCTCTAACTGAAGCTCTAGTCAGCCAAAACGTGATGAGTTGGCTGGTACCTCCTTTTGAACCACAGAAAGAGAGTCTCCATCCCTCTCCTCATCTGCAGTCCACTCACCTGTATCTCACCTTGGACTCTGCTACCCAACAGCCAGCTGCCACCTCCCAGCCCAGCTCCATCTCCTCCTCTCTCCCATACCTGTCCCTTTGCCATTGCAACATACCTTCCCTGGGCGCAGATGTCGAGGGAGCCTGCACGGCAGCACAGAGTTCTGGTCCCCCTTATGCTTCCTGCAGCCACAGCTCCTGGGACTCAGACTGCAACTAGATGACTTGCCCAAGACTAAAGAGTGGATCAGTGTCAGAGGAGGGATGTGGACATCCCTCCTTGCGCTGTGCCTCTGACTCGGCCTCATTCTACATGAAAAGCACACAAACCGGCCATGCAGCTTAGTATGTCTTTGCACAAGGCTGTCCACACACGGGGCTGCCAGGGAATTATCAGATGCTCCTGTGGCTCTGCAGAGAAGCCAGGAGTCTAAGGGAAGGGTTACTGATTGCATTTTGGCCCTGGAGAGTTGTGCTGGACAAACTGCTCTATAATCACTGCACAATCCAGCCTGTAGAACAGCATGGTAATAATTTTCTCTTATCATCCTGCAGCTTTGGAGGCTCTTATTTGACCTCTTTTATCCATGTGAATGTGTCCAAGAACGAAGCAGCCTCTGCCTGCAGAATGGCTCCTATTGTTCCTTTGTTCATGTGTCTGCGCTGCTCCTCAGCCTCCTCTCTCCTTTCCTGCAAATGGACAAACTTTGCGTGGTCAAAAAGTACCCTTACAGCTTTATCTTAAATATGAGCTCAGCCATGGCAAAGGCAGAGGGCACATTTTCCTGAATATTACAGAGTGATCCAGAGGGAAGCAAGGTGAAAGGTACCCCGAGCTTCCACGGTGGATTAGCTGCTTTTAACTTCAACCAGGATCTGTTCACCCATGCCCACTGCAAGCTGCTCTGAGCTAATGCTGAAAATGAATGACATTGGATTGGACATTTTGGCTGATCTATCTATTTCTCCTGAAATGCAGACTCTTGTTGTTTGAATAAATCCACAATAACACAGTAAACAACATTGGAAGAGCAGCAAAGAATCTGAGGGATGTGAGAACGATAGCTCTGCATCGCATTTTTTTTCCCTGCTTTTTCTGATACTAAAGCTTGTACATGACTTCACGCTGAAAACAGGCTGGAATCAAATTAGATTTTAAAAGTATTTAACTTAGAGACTTTTTTTTTTTTGTGAGCATAGAACTGAATTCAGTACTTTTCAAAACCAACCCTCCAGCTTTGCAAAAAAATTTCTCTGCTCTCTGGATCAGCCCTTTCCCCTTCTCCTCTCGGACAGGTGCACAGCAGTATATCCTAACACGATCTGCACGATCTTTACACCCTGTTGAGTGTGCAGGTTCAAAACAAACCTCAAACAAACCTCAGCTCCCTCTGAAAACCCATCTTCTCTTAATCCTCCTCATGGAGAACCTGTAGGAAGATGTCAAATTATACAAATGAGAGGTTTGGCGCAGCTGGCTTAGAGTAGGCTGACTTAGTCATCAAAGTTACAACTGGAGGTTGTTAATCTGATGGTGACTTCCAAGCAACTTATTTTTATTTTCTGTTTATAAAATACGGGTATGAGATTATTGGCCAGGCCTTGAGGCGCGATGGATGCATCACCGGTGGTGGTAAAACAAAGATGCCACGGAGCTTGCTCGCACATAGATGAAGGTGTGCTCCTTCCTTAAGCCTGAGTCATCACTTCCATCAGGAGCAGGGCTGAAGGCTGGGGCAGAAAGGCTGTGCAGGCATTGGAGCCTCTTGCTGCCACGGGACTGCCGGCAGTGGCCGGCATCTGCCCGAAGCCCTGATCCTGCACTGGCTGTGGCACGAACAACTGGTGAGACTGGTTGGAAATCGCTGGCTCAAGGCTGGATGTGTGCTTCTGCTTTCCCATCTGCCTCAGTGGGAATTGCTCTTTAGACTAAGCTTGTGTGGGCCGGAGGACGAAGATTATTTTTTGGGTTTTTTAGGTCTTGTTACTTTTTTTGTACTGAATTGAGCAAGGGAGCTTACTGCTTGCTGCTGTTCAAGTCTCAGGGATATGAAGTGCTGTTAATCTCAGACTTCACAAATTGTAAATTAAGCTTCCCCAAATCATGAGATTTTATTTTTTTTTTTTAAATAACGAGCTGGCTTTCTTCATTGGGGTTTTGTGCTTTCAGGGCATGTCTTGGCTTTTTTCCCTGCACATGTAGCAGCAGAAACAACCCCTTCTGCAAAAGTTAAAACCTATAACACAATTGCCTGACTCCAGGAATTGGAATTTAGAAAAACACCCACTTAAAAAGACCCAACTGAAACCTTTGGACATGGATTGTATAGGTAGGAGCAGTCATTTTGGTGCCCAGGGGCCAAGCTCTTTCTGACCCAATCTCATTCATCTTAACAGAAGACTCTTTGAGACTGCCATTGCTGGGCGCCCATTATTTGTTCTGCAGATTGAGGAAGAAAAAAGCCCAAAGAGCAGCTGATTTTTAACATGGCCTCTCCTCTGCTTCATGGAAAAAACCCTTCCCACAGTAGCAAAATCCTCCTGACCTGGCACTTCTATGTTCAAGCAATGTCCAGGTGAACTGACTTCCAAGGTAACGTGGTTTGCACCCAGTTTTTTGTGCACTTGTCTGCCAGTGAGGAAGAGCTGGTGTTGCATTCCCCAAACTGGTTGCCAGAATGGGAGCACCAAGGCAAGTGAAACACCTCAGCAGAGGAACAAAGGAGCAAATAATCCACCAGCCAACCAAACCCCAAGTGTCTCTCTCCTCTTCGTAGTTCACAAAGCAAGAGCAAAGAACAAACCTCCTTTCCTGTCCCTCCTACCTCCCCGAATCCCTCCTCATTAAGGAAAGAAAAGGTCAATATTGATGGTGTTGAAATGAAGCACAGGGACTGAAACACCTCCTGTGCCTGGTGCAGTGCGCTGAAAGAGCCAAGCGTGAACCAACATTTTCCAGAGCCTCTATCAGCTTGGGGTGACTGTTCTGGCTCGCTAGTGTGCAAGGAAGGAGACTGATTTCAGGAAGCAATTTGCAACCAGGCCCTTAGGAGGCTAAGGGAAAAAAAAAAAGCACCTGTGAGTGGGTCATAGCTTGGCCTCCCCAGACAGAGGTTTGAAAAGTGTCTGGCAATTAGGGAAATTCAAGAGGTGCTGGACAACTCCCACCAGGAGGTTCTTGAGGAAATCTGAGGCTTGCCACACCAGAGAGGCCTTGGCGAGACTTCTCCATCTTGGCCCAAGACACCAGCTTCCCTCCTTGCTGCATCTGTTTGCCAATCCATTGGTGTAGCAAAGCCTCCATCTGGGCCTGCATTGTTCTCAGCACAAGTGCATCTTCTCAAATGTTGCATGAAGAGATGAGGTTTCCCACCCTGTCACTTTACCCACCCACCTCATCTCCCTGCAGCTGTCTGCTGGTTTTACTTTGTCCAGCACATCACAGCTTCTTGCTTCAGCTCCATGGCCCAGTAGCTGGTCTCCTGCTCAAGCATGGATTTGGTCAGTGGTAAATAACCATCTTGCTCCAATTCCATCCCACCACTGTCATGTTTTCTCCTGTGCTGCCCTTTACACTTCCCATTAATATCTCTCCACCCTCCTCGAGACCTGTCTGCAGAGCCCCTCTCTGCAGTGACAGTTGCAGAGTTCGCAGCCAGTAATGGCACCCAAGTCTTTGAGGCTGCACCCTCATGGCAAGTAGATTCTTCTACATCCTTGTGCGTTTCTGTCTGTCCATCTCCATCCACCATTTGTCTCTTCTCTTAAACCCCTAGGCACCCTGAGTAGAAGGAGATGCTCCTTTGGTCTGTAAATATCCATCATTGCTTATGATGCTGTCCTGGGTTCCCAGTGGAGTCAGTCAAGCTCTATGCAATGTAGATGTCAAGGATGACTTGAAACTCTGGAGCATGAGGCTCACACATTTGTGCTGGGCATTAACTGGAGCTCTCTTTCTCCTGCAGCTGATCAAGGACTTCCTGCTGAAAGGCATCTGTGAGGGAAATGCCTGTTGCTGCAAACAGATACATCCTATGGGATGGTGCCAGTTTTGCTGACAGTTTCCCATTCCTTATCTCAATCTGATAATACTTTTTTTTTTTTTCACTCATTTGGTCATTCCAGACTTCACTGTTTCACTTTGGCTAGTTGCTTTTAGCTGCTGTGAGTTTGATGTTAATCTGTGTCCATCTGAATTGCTTTTTGCTTGGGTACATTGTGAGAGATATTGCCTAAGCCTGGGTGAAAAACAGGGGCAAAAGCCCCTTGGGATCAGCACTGCAAAGAACATCCAGAATGTTGCAAACTTAGCAGGGCTGGAAGGTTTAAATGGGCCAGAACTTTGTGACAAATACTGTTCTGTGAAAATTAGGAATATTTTTCCTTCCCTTACCCTGATTTCATATCAAAACAAGTGTTTAAAAAACCTGACTTTTCCTTAGGAATGGCAAATTTGATTCTTGACCAACCTCCCACTTGCAACCTTCAACCTCTTTTAGAAGGAACTTTTTTTTTTATTATTAAGTGAAAAAACCTCACAATTTGTATATCCCCAAATACTCCTTTCTTGTGTACCAACAACATGGGCCATTTACCTTGGCCTACGAGGTACAGTGGTGCCCCGAGGGAAGCTGAATTAAGCCCTGGTGGTGAGTTACAGTGCATAACACTTCCCAAAGACAATCACTGTGATTTATGACCGCTGACATGACAAAGATTTTGTCTGGTAGTGAGGAGTGATAGCTGATGTCCCTTTAAATGCTTATCATTTCTGGCAGCTTAATTGAATCCCGTTAACAGATGCAATGAAACTGGGAAACTTTTCTCCTGCTAGCAGTCCTCATTGGACCAGCAAAGTCTGGCATTGGCCTTTTCTCCCCGTTCTCAGGTATTTTCCTTTGAAGTCAGAGGGTGCAGGAATGATCTTCCTAAAAGAAATACGCTACAAAAGGATCATATTGTTCGTATATTTGATGTTAGGACATGCTGACAGGAGAGCAACCTCCTGTGATGAGTGGTAAGAGAGGGGACCCTTGGAGAGTCGCTGCAGTTTTCCACTGTGGATTGATGTGTCCCTCATTCAGCACTCAGAGGACTTGGGCTTCAGTCCAACTTGCAGCCTTGCTCTCCTCTTGGGGATTTTGAAGCTCTTCAGACCAGTTGCGCAAACCCCCAGATAACTGGGCCAGCAAGGGCATCCAGCCCTGGCCTGCGAGGCGCCTTGGGAGCAGCTCTGCAACACAAGAGCTCCAGCAGATGGGTGGAGGAAGCCAGGCATTTCTGGCAGACTTGCAGGCAGCTGGGAGCTTTGCAGGAGATCCCACTCCCTTTGGGTGGCCTGAGCGCTGAAAGAGGTCAGCTTTCGCTCGGCACCCAAGAGAACAGCAAACCCAAGGCCACCGGAGGCAGGTGGAGCAAGAAAGCTCCTTACTTCAAAGCTGCTATGTGCAGGAAGGGGCTAAAACGTGGGAGATACTTTTGAACAGGGTTCATCCATAGCAGCAATGGATGTCTGTGGCCCGGGGTGACTTTTAGGAAAGATTAAGTTACTCACACAGCGGGTCCTCTTCCAGCAGCTGAGCCGGGGTAGTCTCTCATCCAGCTACATGCACCAGGGTGTTATCTTTTTCTTGAGAAAGCCATGGAACCGGGTAGAATTTAAATTATACCCCAGAGATGTTGGCTTGCTTCTCCGACGGAGGTCGTAATGAGGGAGTCGGGATTCCAGTTATAGCTCGGCACAGCAGATGTAGCTGGTTTTGCAGATGATAAAAATACAGCCTTGTCTCAGGAATGCTGCAGAAGTGAGGCACGCATGTGGGTTGTTTCTTTTTTTTTTTTTTTTTTTTTTTCCTCCCTAAAGAACAGTTCTTTAACTCTGGCTGTACTGTACAGCAGTTGTTCCCATTGGGAAATCAGTATTTACAGAGTAAACAGTGATGAGACGTGGGTTGGGTGGCATCCAAGCACATAGCAGGACCTGCTCCGTCAAATGCCCACACCTCAAACTGTGGAAAATGTTACTCTTCTCTCTTTTGGGATAGGAGTAGTTTTTAATTACCATTGATGAATACTAGTTTTATTTTTACCCTGCTCTGCATGCTTTTTAAGGCCTGCTTGCAAGGAAGGAAGCATCCACTGAAATATAGGAGGTTACACTATATACTCTCCTATATCAAGCATAACTCGCCTTTTCAGAATTCAAGGCCTGGTGCACGGAATTAGACACCCCTCAAATAAAAGCAATTTGTCTCAGAAAGTATCAGAACTGGCCCTTCAAATATGCTAAACTTCCCACACAACCTGAGCTCCGGCTTGATCTCATCTGCATCACAGGGACCCCCTCAAGGGCTCCTGCAGCTAAAGAGACTTTCACCAAAGAGAAAAACGCTGCCCTGCAAGGAGCACATCACTGCTGGGGTGAGGCTCAGCTGGGACTAACACACACCCAGCGACGTGGGCCTGGTGCTTTGCTGGTGCAGGAGGCATTGCCAAGCGGAAGAAGGCGCTGCTGGCAGAGCAACACGGCCATTCTCACTTTACCTGGATGCTACAGTGAGAGCACATCCTCCTGTTTTGCAGCAGCACTCTTGAAGCTAGCTGGGTAATACTGCCTAGGACTGCATTTTGTCCTGTTTGCAGAGGCGGCTCGCAGCTGTAAGAAAAACGTTCTGTCTCTAATCTCTATTTACACAGGATGGTGATAAAGAAATTCCTCAGCAATCACTTAATCTCTCTTCGGGCTGACACCACCATCTTTGCTCAGTCCAGCTCCAAAGCAGCAAGGCGTGCAAACACGCCACAGTGCTTTGTGGACTAGGGAAGGACCATCACGTGAAAACAAGCTCTGTATCAAAGTCTTCTGCTAAGCACGACAAGTGACCAGCCCTATGCTCTGCAAATGTCCCCGAAACAGGCAGGATGATGCTAAGAGGAAGGGCAGTCCCATCTTCTGGAAGCTGACAGGTGTTTGAAGGCTCTTACCCATTTTTGGCATGTGATTTGAAGCAAGAATCCTGCTTTTGGATGGGTTTCTGCTGTAAATTCTGCTGGTCGGCCGCAGCAGCAACGTGCGGCTAGCAGACGTGCTGTCCCTACTGTGAGCTGGTCTACTCGTGTAAGTAAACTCTGAGCAAGCTCTGAGTGAACTCACCGCCTAGCCCTAAAGGATTGGAAAAACAGGAAACCCTTTCAAAGGTGTCTAAGGATTTGATGTTGACGTTTGAATTTCCCTTTCATATCACTGTAACATTTTTGTCCAGGCGCTTTATCCCTGCACTGCAAATCTGTCATTTATTTCCAGTCAGAGGTTTTGTGCTTTTGAAAATAAAGCCTGGGAAGACTGAAAATAAAAGTATTCTGAGACACTTCAGTGTATTAAACAAGTGTTCGCTATGGGAAGCTGAGCCTCTCTAACCCTTGGGGAAAATGATACCTTGTGTGCAAATAATTTGCCTACTGAGGTTTTTGGTGCTATACAGTTTGAGGAAAAACCACAATGTTCTCATCAGTGAAAGGAGAGATGTAGTACAGTGACAGTGACCTAGAAGGAGCTGAAGGGGACCAAGGACAATGCAGACTGAATGGCCACACAGCTGGGAAAGCAGAATCCTTGCTCAACCAGGCCCTGAAGCAATGAGGTGGGATGAGGAAACACAACAGGGTTATTGTGGGGGCTCCTCTAGTGACAAGTCTCACCTGTGAAATAGGCTCTGTTTGCCAGCACCTTGTGATCATGGAGGCTGCGGGCACAGGAGCAGGCAAAGAGCATCTCATGCTCTTCCCAGGAGCTTCTGGGAACCAGCTCCCAGAGCAGCAACTGCTGGCAACGGCTATTTAAAAAATGCACCCTTGAGGCTGCAGCTGGAGCTGGCCACATTTTCCTGCCAGCAAATTGCGCATTGGGAGGAACTGTGGAAAAAAAAATCCACTGAGAATCTATGAATGTAATCCCTTAGGTGAAACTCCATCCCAGTTGTAACCCAACTCAGCAAACGTTAATGCCCTGTCCCTGCTTTCACATTCCCATCAGAGCCATTTTCCCTAGACAATGGCCTTTTTTCCCCTAGTAAACACAGAAAGTAGGTATTTCCTCAGAGGAAGTTAATTTGGATTTTTAGACAAAAAAAAAATATAATAAATTAAATAGGAAGAGTGGGAAACAAAATCTTTTCAGTAATCTGGGAAAGAATTATCGCACAAGACCTTTGCTGCCAAAGGGAAACACTTTCCCCAGGCCATTGAGTTGCTAAGGACCAACATGTTTCTTTACCTTTATCTTTACATGAAGAAAATCAGAAGGCCCTGCATTTAATTTTCCCAGTACACATACCATAGTCATTGAAGTCTTGAATTTATTTTAAAAGAGTGATTCATGCATTTAGCTTTTGGTTCATTTCTGTCTTCGTTTCAGAGCCATAATAAATCTCACTTTGGAGGTGCAGAATGATTAATTTCTCAACCACATTTTTGCTTTGAAGCATCTATTGGCTGTTAATAAAATAAGCCCTTTTAGATTCTCTTCAAAGTCACAAAACACAAACACAAGCGGATGCTTTGGGCCAGAGTAAGGAGTTGAAAATTTATCTGGCAGTGCAAATTTAGCTGAAATGAGGAGGGGGGCTCCTATCTTACCACCCTGGGGAAAAGCACTGCATTTGTTCAGCCAAAACCGCTGCGTGCAGAGGCAATGGGAAAACCGGGACTGGGTCTCCGGAGCTCCTGATTTAGAGGGTGGAGTCTGGGGGAATGAACGTTGCATTTCGTTAGAAAACCACCAGTGTTTTTACAGCACAGATTTAATAAAGCTAATTTATGTCTGACTGAAAGTTAAATACCTCACAGCCCCACACTTCACATTTGCTTAGTGGCCTATACTGTAGGGTCTGTGTCCGACCCACAGCTGCTTTAACGATGTGTCTAGAAAGACTTGTACCTCTGAGACATGGCAAAACACACGGCAATCAGAGGAGCAAATTCCCGACTGCTGTACGTAGCTGGGCAGACACCCTCTGAAGCCACCGGCTCGGGCTGGCTGGGAACAAGCTTCAGGCACCCAGGGGTTAGATTTTTTACAAAGGGCTGAGAAAGGATGGAGTGCTGAACTCAGATGCTGGTGCTCTGGGCCATTGCAGTTGTGCAAAGGCTCCCCCATGCTTGGGGAAGGGTTTCTTCAGGACAACAGGTGATGCACAGCAACTTCCATCCCAGGTCAGCGACCACACTGCCAGCACAGCACAGAAGGGGTAAGAAGGGGGAAAAAAATCAAACCAAGCTGGAATTAAGTCGGGGGTATCCTATCAAAAGGGTTCTCTCTGGAAGATGTAGTTCTCAAAAAAAGCAAAAAAAACCCCTTCCTTTTGTTAAAATATTTCCCATTTACATCAAGGAAAGCCACATTTAGCTCTTTCATTTCAGTCACTTTGCTCTAAACCAGGACATGCCACTGAACATGACACTTCTATATTTTAAAAGAGCTTAAGATCATTGGACAGCATTTCCCCATGATGCATCTGACTTGCAAGAGCCACCTTCCAGAGTTCAAGCCACTTCTTAGGGGTAGGACACTCTGGAAGGCTACATGTCCTAAAAGTACCCCACTGCTGAAATTGTGTATGAGAACTGCCTGGCTTCTGGAGTGTGGTGGGACAGGAGTTTTGGGCTGGGAAGCCAGCTCATCACAGACAAGGAGAAGGTTCTTGGACTACACTTCCCATGAGCCAGTGCAAAATGGGATGAGGGGGGGAGAAATTCAGGCTGCCAAAAAGCAGTTCCATGTGAGAACAACCTTTCTACTAAATGTATGAATCAAGGGAAATCACCACTATAAAAGCGAGAGGAAAAATCTGTGATTTTCCTTGTACAAAATCTTAGTGTTTGGAATGAAAGTAAGTGCTGGAATGTCCCAGGATGTCAGTTTGAACTTAGCTAAGCTGCAAGGCCAGACTTTGCAGATAGGATCCCTGTACCCAAGAAATCTGCACTTGCTCTGTCACCTTTCATGGGACAGCCAGCTGCCAGCAGAAGTGAGAGAACTTCCTTGGCTTTTGTGCCCCAGTTTGGGCAAACCCCGAATTCCTCATCAAAGCACACCAGATTTTCACTGGCATGAAGGACAACAACAGAAGACAGGCAAGCTCAACAAGTTGCTAATGCAATACAACTTAAACTACAGTTTTCTGCCTTTGTATCTCTGGAGCTTTCTAGGGGAAAGTTGGCTCATGCGTGAGGTAGGCTGACCTTCACCAGCTCTCCTGCTAACAGCACAGAGCACCCTGTGTGTGCTTTTGTCTCACCTTGTGTCTCACCAAAGACAGGAGCCTAAATAAACCCACAGGAGCTTTTCCCATTTGCAGCAGTGGGAATATGGACCAGAGTAGTGCCAGCAATAGCTGCCAAAATTAACCAAGCACCTGGGAGAAAAGGCTGTGTAAGATCCTCACACCCACCCTGCTGTATAGATGTGTCTTCTGCATCCCCTCTCTGCTCTCAACATGTCCATTTTCTCCAGCTGAGGGTCACCTGGGGGATGGATCTTATCCTAGGTGATCCAAGAAGGACCATGGCTGAGCTAACCAGAGGCCTGCACTCAAATCTTACACTCAGGCACTGGTGAACAGCCCTGAAACCACTCAGCAGCAAACACCCCTCCATATTAGCCACTGTGAGTATTTAGACACATCAGAGCAATATCAAAGTGCGTCGTATGCTACAGGACCAGCTCAGACCTATAGCTGGGGAGGTAGGAGAAATGATAGAGACTTTATATTTTAGGAACTGGGCCAAAACCAACATCCTCCAGGCCCAAGTGTTTAATTTGTTCCACTGCTAAAGAGAACCGCTGCTAATGACAGGATGAACAACTCGACAAAATATATACTGTGGAGCCAAAGGTCCTCATTACAGAGAAACCCGACTCCCCCGTCGCAGAGTGGGGCCGGAGTGAGCGTGACCTGTGCTGCTGCAGGTCCAGCGTCCTCTCCTCATCAGAAAGGTCTCCGGAACCGCTTCAGCCTCCTGCCCACCTGGCAGGGAGGACACAGGTGAATTCCTCCCTTGCCTTCACAGAACCCCGAGGAAGAGAAGCGTGTGGGGAAGAGGCTGTCAGCAGCGTGAAGCAGTTTCTCAGCCACACATCGCAGAAACTGCAAACACCTATTGATGTTCATTTGTTTGGGTTTTTTTTATTTGTTTTTTTGTTGGTTGGTTGGGTTTTTGTTTTGTTTTGTTTTGTTTTGTTGGTTTGTTTGTTTGATTTTAGTTTGTTTTGGTTTGTTTTTGACAATAAGACCTGCGTCATTTTCAGTGTTGGAGAACTGGGTTTGTCTTTTCTGCACTCAGTCCTGCCTAGATCAGTCTCATAAAGGTGCCTCTGCCGCTCTCTTTCCTCTGTTATGGTGTGTGATTTTAAGGATTTTAATGGGTAACACCCATTTTCTCTCCCCAGCTTGTGCTCAGGAGCTGGGAGAGCAGCTGAGCCCCCCCAGTTCTAACCTGAAAGCTGGTGGGGTTGTGCAATAGGGTAACTGAGCCGTGGCATACTGCCAGCGGGTTAGCTGCCAGCACCATTCCCAAAATCATGTCCTAGCCTATCTTATGGCTTGAGTCAGCTCACAGCTGCCAGCATCTGGGCTATATCCTGCCCTACATGCATCCCGCTGACAATTCAGAGGGCTGCAGCAGGGTGGCAGGGTGGAAATCAAAAGAAGCTTCAGCAAATCAAGTCTCCTTCATCCCTGGGTTGTCTCTGTCTTCCCTTGCTCTCATGGCCAGTTTGTCAAAGCCTTAGCCCATGCAAGAAATATTGAAATAATATTGTAATAATTCAAATAATACATAATAAACCACAATAAGCATATTGTATGATGAATAATATAGAAACAATAGAGGGTCATAATGCTTGCACACCAGTTTCCATTAATTGTTACATGAAACATGCAGGATTCCGGGAAGGGTGTTTGGAAATAGCAATTTTTCCACTATTCTCTACCAGCATTTTGTGTACACATCATTTTAATCTGCTTGGCAAACACAGACTGTGCTTGATGTGCCTAAGAGACTTTCTCCATTTAATCACTCACCCTGTTTTTGTATTTGTGCTTTCTGTGATCTCCCTTCAGCTTGCCAAACATCTCCTGATGCTTATAATTCATCTCTGAGCAGTCAAATCATGTGAGCAGGGACCACAGAAATCACAGTCTTTTCTGGAAGAATCTCTAGCCCTGGCATAAATAAACTCTTTGGCACCTGCTGCTCGAGCAGTGTCTTCAGGTATAGCCCTGTGCCTGAAGAACTGCACCTCTGCCATAGCACAGCTCTTTGGTCACATCCTGACATGCTTTACAGGGACATCAACCTACTTGATGCTCAGGATCATATCCGAGTCACATTACTTCAGTCCAAACATCATCTCAAGCAGGAGGTTACTACGGGAAGTGTAGGTCATTTAGAGCCTGAAATGAGTGCCTGGAAGGCAGCACTGTTAGACAGCAGTTGTTTGCCTGAGGCAGAAGCCTCCAGGCTGCTCTTACCAACATTTGGAACCAGCGAGTGGTTTTCAGCTGGTCTGGGTATGGGCTGCTGCAGAGAGTGCCTAGGAGGCTGTAAGCCTGCTTTCTTCTCAGCCTCTCCTCGGGATGGTGGACGAAGCACAGCACGTGTCCTGCCAGTTCTTCCCTCCTGCAGGTGCACTCCAGCTCTACACAGCTGCAAGAGTCCCTGGCTGGCATCTCCCCTGTGTTGTCTGGCTCCAGGTGGGAGGTGTGCCCAGATGGAGGATTCAGGAGCATGAGCAGGTGGTAGAGAGCCTCATCCTCCTGGGCACTCCAGTCTTCAAAGTCTTTGCCTACCACGACGGCTGGCTGCAGCACTAGGAAGGAACTATGCCTGGACAGTGTTTGGTAGATATGGAGAAGTTCACGTATCAGGTCATCCACCTTCATAAACGCATCTGGCAAGGCCAGATAGAGTGCTGCACGCTTGACACAGGCATGTTTCACTCCACCCTGTCCTTTGCAATGGATTAATGGATTAACCCCTGATTGTTACAGTGACCTAGCTTGTAGTCTGTTTGATGGCTCTTCTTGTTTTCTTCGTTTTGCATCATCACTGCAAGAGAAAGGATCACTATCCAAAAGAAACAGCTGCTAGAGGGAGGGTAAGAAGATCAGCAAATATTTTAGGGGTAATTCCCACCCTTTGTTGCACAGTAGGTGTGATTAGGGGTAGCCAAACATTTGGAAATAGCTGTTCCTCTCGCTTCCCCAGCTCATGTTGCTTTAACGAGACTTGACATCCACTACAGACAACGGAAGATTAATGTTTCGGTGAGCAATAAAGTCTTTAAGGCATTCACTTGATAGGCTTCTTCAGGACCACAGTGGAATGCATAAATCTCTGGCTCCGGCTACAGGCCATTCATGGAAAAGCGTCTAACATGGAAACAGCTCTCATTGTATTGTTGCTCTGTATTAAGGTTCACAATACAATAAACTCAAGAGAATGAGAAGCGCAGAGGCCACGAAGTCTTTCATGGGCTGTCTATCCCACAAAGCAGGACATTCCCCCTTGCCTATGATGAAACAAGACGGGATGTCGTTCCCTTCCTTCACAGAATTGTTTTGGTTGGCAGAGAACTTTAAGATCATAGAGTCCAACCATTAACCCATCACTGCCAAGTCCACCACTAAACCATGTGCCCTAGGAACACATTTCTACGAAATGAGTCTCTGAAAGACGTGGGGGCGGTCGCTGTCCAGGTGGTGACCGGAGTGTCGGACACAAGGCTCCTTGCAACAACCTCATGAGCTGCATCGGGTCTGGCTGCCCCGAGAGCACTTTCACTGTGGAGTAGCGGCATGGCAGCAATTCCTGCTGCTGATGGAGCCGTGTCTGCCCCGTGTTTTCCTAGTGGCAGTGGTTCTGCTGCAGGTGGGCAGGTGGGTGGCTAAACTTTGCCTGATTGAATTTTCCTGCATATTGTGCATTAATCAGGTGCTCTGGGTTCTCCAATCCCAGCCCCTTTTGCAACAGGATCACGAGCAGGGTTTGCAGCAGAGTTTGTGGGAGCTACCACTGAGACTAGTTGGGTTTTCCAGGGACACCCACCCTCCATCTATAATAAGAGTGGGCACGTCACAGTAGGGCAGTTCCTTCCTCCCACAGGTGAACGCATTTGGAGTGCAACAGGATCGCGAGCAGGGTTTTGCCAAAAGTGAGTGTGTGGTAAATATCCAGACAGAAAGAGGCAGACAGCTCCCCCATGCTTGCTCTAGCTGCTCTAAGTGATTCATTTCCTGCTGAAGACAGTGTACAAACAAAAGATGCAGCTTAAAATCTGAAGGATCTATGAGAAATGAATATCTCATGAGATGACCAAATGCTACTTGAGAAGAACAATCCTATCAGAGAGAGGACTCTGTTATGTATCCTGTACCAGATGAGTCGCTGCCTGCTGTGCAGAGCTGTGGAGGGGGTTCAGTTATTCCAAGTGCCCCAAGACAGGAGCATGGACAGGTCAGGGTGCCTTACATACAGAACTGGTGGCACCAGAGCCCAGCACATCAGCTCTTTTGCAAAATGCTCAGACAACGCGATGCCCAGACACGCACAGGCACAACTTTTGTTCAAATAGGATTTATTGACAACTTTGCATGGAGAAGAGCTCCCA